>JAPVLO010001397.1:0-94320 GCA_027257055.1 Cephalopachus bancanus | reverse complement strand
TTTATCACATCTATTTTCTCTGAAGAATTTATTTTAGCATTTCTTGTATGACAGGTGTACAACCACATATTTTCTGATTTTTGTGTATCTGAGAAAAACCTTAACCACATTTGTAGGTTATTTTCACAGGGTTCAGAGTCCTAGGTTGGTGGCTTTTTTCTCTCAACATTGTATATTTCACTCTACTCACTTATTGCTTAAATTGTTTCTGAGGAGATGTCAGATGTAATTCTTACCTTAATTGTTCTATAAGTAAGGTGTTTTATTACTCTGGAATATTTCTAGAATCTTTTTATTTTCTGAAGTTGGAATATGATATACCTAGGTGTATTTTTGAGGGAGCAATTAATCTGCTTGGTATTCTTTCACTTTCTTGGGTTTGTGGTTCAGTGTTTGACATTAATTTAGTAAAATTATCAGTCATTATTGCTTCAAATATGTTTTCTGTCTGTTTCTCTCTTTCTTCTCCTTCTAGTGTTCCTATTATGTAGTTATACCTTTTATAGTTGTCTCACAGTTCTTGAATATTCTGTTCTTTTTTTTCAGTCTTTTTTCTCTTTGCATTTTGGAAATTTCTATTGACATAACCTCCAGCTCAGAGATTATTTTCTTAACCATGTCTAGTTTACTAATGAACCTATCAAAGGCATTCTTAATTTCTTTTATGTTGTCTTTTATCTGTAGTGTTAAAAATAATTCCTTGTAAGAATTTCTAACTCTGTGCTTACACTGCACACTTGTTCTTGCATACTGCCTACTTTATCCATTGGAGTTCTTAGCATATTAATTACAGTAATTTTAAATTCATTGTCTGATAATTCCAATAGTTCTGCCCTAAGTCTATTTTCAGGGTTTGCTCTGTCTCTTCAAATTTTCTTTTTTTCACTTTTAGTATGACTTTTAATTTTTTCTCAATGCCTGGACATTATGAGGTGAGTAAAAGATACTGCTAAAAATAAGCTGTATTGATAAGACTGGGGTGAGGGAAAGCATTTTATAGTCCTATGATTAGGTCTCAGACTTTTAGTGGACCTGTACCTCTGTGAAATTCACAAGTTCTTCTCAGGTAGAACAGATTGACTAGAGTGAGTAGAAGTTGGATATTTCGCTTCTCCAGACCGTTTAGACGCTAATAAAACCTGAATAGTTTAGGCTCCAGTACAAATAATTTCTCTTGAGGGTAGACATTGTTAAGAGAAACAGATTGTTTTAGCATATTTCAAAATAATTTTTTCCTTTCTTCTCTGCAAGAAGCATGAGGAGATTATCTCTAATATTCACTGTGAAAATCTAATTGAATGCCTAGAGGTAAAACTCACGTAAGTGTCAGGGTTCCCATGAGACTAAGTCCCACTGAAGTTGTTGTTGTTTTTCTTTCAGACTTTTCTGCAATAAACCTCTAGCAATCTCTCAATTAAAACTTAGGGTTTCCTACCTTGGTATTGGCTACCATCGGAGTTTTTGCTCAGGAGTCTCTGCTCAGATAAGATGTGATTCTCTGTATTTCTCTTTCTGTCTCTTTAATTTTGAGGGCAATGGTTTGCCTTGTGACCTCACTTTTTTAACAGAATTAAGAATAATTTTCAATTTTTCAGTTTGTTCAGATTTTTGCCTATTGTTGGGATGGAAAGATGAATTTCAAGTTCTTTACATGCTGAAATAGAAGCTTAAGTCTTCATTAATTGTCTCTTTTAAACTTCATAATGATGTTATGAGTTAGATGCCAATTTTATCATCTTATATATAAAAAATTGAGTATAAAAAGAGTAGTAGCACTTTGCCAAGATCACACAGTTACCACTAACAGAAACAGAAATTGAAACTAAGTCTACTTAACTCCAAAGTACATTTTCCAAAGTCTCTACCTTCCATGCTATCATTGGCTTGGAAAGAGTGCTTCAGAATAAGTTATAATTTGATGTTCATTCTCACATTCTAATCTCCCTTCAAAACCCAATTAAGACAACTTTTCCCCAGGGCCCACTACAGCCTTTTCCAATGTCTTAATATTTAGCTTGTGGTGGGCTGATAATGACTCCTGCATTCTGATCTTAAAAACTGCGTATATATTAGGATAAAGGGCAAAAAAAATATATATATATATGATTGCCAAAATTTAAGTTGCCAATCATCTGACCTTAAAAGAGAGGAGTTAACCTGGTTTATTTTAGTGGGTTCAATAATTGCTAGGGTCCTTAAAAGTAGAAGAGAGGGTCACTTAGAGAAAGATGTGACTGTGGAAGAAAGGCAGGGGATTACAATATTGTTGGCTTTGAAGACAGAGGTAGGGCAATAAGCCAAGGAATGTAGGTGACCTCTAGAAGCAGAAAAAGGCATGGAAATGGATTCTCCAGAAAGGAATGCAGTGTTGCCAATACTGTAATTTCAGTTTAATGAGACTGTGGTAAACTTTCACCCTACATAATTGTAAGATAATAAATTTAGGTTGTTTTAAACCATTACATTTTGGGTAATTTGTTAGAGCAGCAATAGGAACCAAAATACACTAGATCTTTGTAAACTCTTGGTGCAGCAATGTTTGCCTTAACTACATGTTTATCAAGTCTTCTTTTTTGGGGGCAGTCTTGTGTTGATATTCAACTTTTTAATTTTTTTTTCCCTTATAGTTGAAGGATATGAGTTAGGATTGGGTACATAAATGGTTTAGGTACAAGTGAAGTTTTAGACCTCCCACTGGAGCTCACTTGCCTGGACTAGGATCAGACACCTTATTGACGTTGTGTCCCTCCCTCCCCCGGCAGTGTCCCATTACTGCCAATTCCTTTTTTGCAGTATTATGATAGGTGTTCAGGGTCTACTTATGAGTGACAATACATGATACTCTGTTCTTTTTTTTTCTGCAATAGATCACTGAGTATGGTACACTCCAAATCCATCCAAGCTGCTGCAAAGTCCTTAATTTTGTCCTTCTTTATGGCTGCATAATATTCCATCATGTATATGTACCACAATGCTCAGCCTCACTAATTATTAAAGAAATGCAAATTAAAACCATACTGAAATACCACCTAATACCAGACAGGATGGCCATCCTCAATAACTCAAAAAATAACAAATGCTGGGGAGGATGTGGGGAAAAGGGAATACTTCTACACTGTTAATATAACCCCTGTGGAAAACAGTGCGGCAATTCCTAAAAGTTCTAAAAATTGACCTTCCATATGACCCAGCAATCCTCCTTCTGGGACTGTACCTGGAAGAACTCAAATCATTCTATAGAAAAGATACCAGCACATGCATTTTTATTGTAGCATTATTCACAATAGCAAAAAATAAGGAGCCAACTGTGCTGCCTAATGAAATTGGACTGGATTTTTAAAAGTGTACATATACATGATGGAATATTATGCAGCCATAAATAAGGACAAAATTATGGACTTCTTGCAACTTGAATGGATTTAGAATTTATCATACTCAGTGATCTGTCACAGAAACAAAGAACAGAGTACCACATGTTCTCACTCATAAGCAGATCCTGAACATTTATCATAATACTATAAGAAAGGAATTGTCAGTAATGAGGCACTGCTGGTGGGGCATCACATAACAACAATAAGGCCACCTGATCTCAAAGTGGGGACCAAATGGAGCCCCAAACTTGTATGATGACTACTTATCTATCTAATCCTGAATTGTTCCCCACATCTTTAAAAATAATACATTCTTAAAAGTGGGCAAAAGACATGAATAGACACTTCTCAAAGAAAGATATATAAGCAGCCAACAGACTCATGAAAAATGCTCAGCCTCACTAATCATCAGAGAAATGCAAATTAAAACCACACTGAGATACCACCTAACTCCAGTAAGAATGGCCATCACTAATAAAACAAAAAAACACAAATCCTGGAGAGGATGTGAAGTAAAGGGAACACTCCTACACTGTTGGTGGAAGTGCAAACTAATTCAACCTCTATGGAAAACAGTATGTCAATTTCTAAATGAACTAGAAATTGACCTTCCATACAATATTCTACTTTTAAAGTATATGCTTTTTTTCCTTTACAACTGAAGTGTACATTCTTAGAGAGCAGGGAGCACACCACTTCTTTTGGTCTTCACTGTATTGAGTACAATGCTTTGCACAAAAGGTGTTCATCAACACTAATGGTGGTGACTCCTTATAAAAGTAAAGACTGCTATTTGTTTTGTTTTCTCTAAACAAACATTTTCCCCTTCTCCATCGCTAGATGGTGTGTCAGGTCATTACATCATGTATTCTTCTCTGTTGTTTCAATGTATAGAGAGGTGAAAATGCTGCTCTTTCTACATTGATGGTTTCTGGTAGAAGTGAGATATTTGCAGCTTCTTCTTCTCAAAGGTCTATTGGAAACCAGCTATTTTAAATATTATCATAAAATGAAAAATATCAGTTAATTTTCTCATTATTAAGGCACAAGCTATGATTTTGGATGTTTTTTCAAACTTCAACTGAAAATTGGCTCACTTAAAAAATGCAATTTTCCTGGTCACAAGGTAGTTTTTTGTCTGTTTTAATGTGGAACACTGTCTTTGGGGGACATGTTGCATTGAGAGAGAGAGAGAGAGAGAGAGAGAGAGAGAGAGAGAGAGAGAGAGAGAGAAAGACAGTTGTTTAAACAAAATAATCATGAAACATAACCAGTAATTATTTTTCAAAATTTTATTTACGTTTCTTTTACAATGCTGGTCTTCTGTGCAATTTAATCTGGAGTTGCCATGATGTTAACTATCTCATAATAACTTTAATGAAAGTCTGCAGGAATCCAGTTATGATGCCATTATAATGAGAGATGAGAATAAAAAATGCATAAGGATACAAGTCCAAAAGGGATCCATTATGATGCCAATTTGATGTCACAATGAATACGATGGCAGAACTGTTACAGTGCAATCTTTGAAGAACTCACATTGAGGTATGTGATTATAAAGAGATGCCAATACATATGTGAGAATTATATTAAGTTATGAAAAAAAGTTAATCACAGCTCATATATCAATCTACAAACCACAGAAATGCCACTCACTCTAATGGTGCTAGTAAGCATTAGTGAAGGGTATGATGCTCAATAGAGACTGGTATGTGAGCTTATCAACAGTGCTACCATGTTCAATTAGTCATTAACATGATGGCTGAAAAATCCTCCATGGTGGCATATCTCTAACATGGACAACATGAAAAGGACAATGTCTTTTTTCTCACTGCTAAAGATCAAGAAATTACTTCAACATAGGTTTCATGAGTTTGTGCCACTGTCTTCTTTTATATATCTTTCTCAAGCTGTCAGTTCCTTTGAGTTATTTCCTAGGAATAAATAATTTACAAGTTTTTTTAAACTAAATGTTATATTTAAATATATCTAAAGTAGGTTGAAGTAGGAAGAAATAATATTGACTTTTATAATCTGGAGTTAAAAGTCCTATGCTTCAAATAGCCCGTAAACTTTCTGAATTTTGTACACAATTTTATGTGGAAATGCTTATAGACATTTAGGAGGGGTGATGGGATTCCCAAAGGGTTTCTGATTCAGAAAGGTTTAAAGCAATGGTGCAATATTGTCTGTTTCAAAAGGCAAGCAATAAAACTTCTGGAACTCTAGAAGAATAAAAACTACCATTAATTATGTGCAAATATCTAAAAAGTGGGGGATTAAAAATGACTAAAGTGAATGTTAATGCAGATTAAAATAATATGATTTCATAATTTTGATAAACACTGTTTTAAAGTTTTTATGAAATATGGAGTATAAATTATCTTTAAAATACTCCCTGATTTGACTTTGTTGGCAAAAGGGACCAGGCAGAGCACAAACAAAGCAGAATCTTGTCAGTGATGCATCAGAGGTAAAGTGGCAATAAAATCAGAAGTTTACAAGTACCACACACCAAAGTAATACAAGTTCATATAAGTAGTAAGCAGTTGAGAGATTCATAGGAGATGAACTAGCAGAGTAAGGCAAATTATCAAATGGTCACACAAAGAGTTAGCCAGAAACCTTAATAAATTGAAGGAGATAGAATATGTCTGGCTAGCCCAATACTAGCTGCAGCACTGACTGAAAAGAAAAACTACTATTATTAAACACTGGTTAGGTATTCTCCTTGCATGATCTCTACTGTTTCTTCCAGATAAGTTTATGTTCATTTTAAAGATAAAGAAATAGAGGCTGTATTCATCTGCTCAGGTTGCCATAACAAAATAACATAAAATGAGTGGCTTAAACAATAGACACTTATTTTTCACAGCTCTGCAGACTGGGAGGCTCAGGATCAAAGTGTCAGCCTGATTTGGTTTCTGGGGAGGGCTCTTTTTCCAGTTTGCCACAGTCACCTTCTTGCTATGTCCTCACAGGGATTTTCCTCGGTGTATAAACATAGAGAGAAAGAGAAAGAGAAAAAGGCAGTCAGAGAAAGAGAGGTGTCTTCTTCTTCTTACAAGACTACTAGTCCCATCAATAGGGCCCTACTCTCATGACCTCATGCAACTCTATCTCCAAAGGCGCCACGACCAAATACCATCACCTAGGGAGTTAAGGTTTCAACATATGAATTACAGAGGAGACACAATTCAGTCCATAACAGAGGTCAAAGTTTACACAACTAGTAAGGGAGTTTTCCATCATTCAGTCTCTCTGTTTTTGCTTTAGCTCTTTACCTCTATCTCTATATGACTCTTGTTTCTGAAAAAAAAAAGTCTATCCCCTTTATTAATTTTTATCCTCATGTTACTTAATCCCTCTTTTATATTTGACTTTGTTGATTTTTAAATTATTCAGTTAGTATCTGCAATGGACCAAATGTTCCCTACCCCCATCCCCCCCAAAACTTCACATGTTGAAATATTATCCTAAAGGTGAGGTAATGTTATTAGGAGGTGAAACCTTTGAAAAGTAAACTAAGTCATGATGGTGGAGCCTTCATGAAAAAAGTCCTTATAAAAGAGACCCCAGAAAGTTCTCTCTTCTTTTCATCACACGAGGATATGAGAAGTTGGCAGCCTGAAACTTAGAAAGGGATCCTTACCAAATCCCAACTATGCTGGCACCATGATCTTGGACTTTCAGTTCCCAGAACTGTGAGAAATAATTTTCTGTTGTTTATAAATCACCCATTCTATAGTGCTTTGTTATAGCAACCTGAATTAAGACAGTATCCTTTGAACATATGCCAAATTTTAGGCTACATCTGTTGAAGTTACCAAAAAGAGTAAGAGACAGTTCTTACCCACAAAATATTGTAGTTTAGCATGAGGGGGGACTAGACGGAAGGAATAGTAAGTAAATAGAAAAATTATAACAAACGAGGTACAAGATGTAATGGGAGAATTTCTCCTGATCAAGAAACTTGCTGTGTTGTAAAGTGTAGCAATGGACCTATATTCATGGGATTTCTGGTCTTACAGCATTTACCATTACCTTTAAGCAGCTGAGCTGTTAGAACAATGGGATGACTTTTTGAAGATTAAAAGTATGACAACATCTAAATAGTAATACTCTTTGTAAATAGAAATACTCTGTGTAAATAATAAAATTCTCCAGGATGCAAATTATGTTATATGTCAGTGATCAATACACGGTCGTGTTTCTCCCATAGCCAAAATTAACTGGTACAGGAAACAAATTACTACTAGTAATTTATCAGCAAATGTATCGCTTACTTTCCCTATCATTTTGGAGTCTGTTCAGGGTTTGTAGTAACATTATGTCTAAAAAAATACATATCTTAATTGAGAAATACTTTATTGCCAAAAATGCTAGTGAGTATCTGAGACTTTAGTAAGTCATACTCTTTTTCCTAATAAAAGATCTTGCCTCCATGTTGATGGCTGCTTACTGAGGTGAGTGATGGTTGCTGAAGTTTGGGCTGACTGTGACCATTTCTTAAAAAGGATAACAGTGACGTTTGCCACATCAACTGACTTCTTTTCACAAATAATTTCTCTGTATCATGCAATGTTGTTTGATAATATTTTGCCTGCAATAGAACTTCTTTCAAAATTGGAGTCAGCACTCTCAAACCCTGCCAGTGATTTCTCAAATAAGTTTATGTAATCTTCTAAATTCTTTGTTGATTTTTCAAAAATTTTACACATCCTCACGGGAGAAGATTTGATACCAAAAAACCACCTGCTATCCTTATTCAGAAGAAGCAACTCTTTATTCATTTAAGATTTATTATGAAGGGAGAGGAATTCAAGATGATCATGGTGGAGCAGTAGACCAGTGCCTCTCTTTCTGAGTGAGGCAGAGAACAGGGCACATCCACTGTTAGATGTAAGTACCCTGAAAATTTCTGGGCAGGTGAACTACCCTGCAACCAGTGGTGGTCTCTTCAAACAGATAGAGACCAGTAGGCAGAGTGCTGCAATAGCTGCAGACACTGAATTCTGAGCGCCCCATCATCCACTATGTACCAGGCTCACATAGGAACTGAAACCCTTCCTAGTCAACAAGAGTGGGTGAATGATCCTAACACACTCTGAGTCAGTTCCCCTCCTCCCAGACATGTGAAAGTTGTTGTTCCCATGAGGGAAGAGTCCTTGTCAGGGCACAGCAGTGGATGACCAGAGCCGACGTGGAACAGAGAACAAACCTGCACTTGAGTGAGCATATGACTTCCACCAGTGCCAGCCGAGCCCAGTGGCCAACTCCAAGACCAGGAAAGCTCACTAGCAGACTAAACTAGGCAGGTGCCGCCACCAGGATCTGGTGACCAACCCCTACCCCCAAATAAGGAAGAATCACCAGCAAACCCTGTGTGCACAGATGGCAGATTATTCCTCCACCCCCATCGCAAGAAGCTCTCTCTCTTTCAAGTGCTGAGCATGAACTAGAATGTGGAATGAGTAATTTGAAAGACACCTGAAGTTGTTCCCAGTGAGAAGGTATCTAGGCTGCAAACTGCAAACCAGCAGACAGGTGGCCCATTCCCCCAAATATTCCCTGCAGAGTACTTGCAACAGGTCTAAAAACCAACTCAACTGATATAAACATGGGAGAAGTTCTGCAGCAGAGGTGCCTTTTACAAGGTGGAGCACAGAGAAGTGAGTGCCTGTCTCTCACTGAGTGATCTATATTGAACAACAGAAAGGGCCCAAGAACAGAGATGTTAACTAGCTTCAGAGCAACAAAGTCCAGCAGGAAAGATAGAGAGGAGAGTTTCTCTCCAAAAATAACAAACAACAAAAAATAAGCAAAAACTAAATTAACAAAAAAATGGAAATTTTCTGAGTCTCCAAGAGACAGTGCCAGAAAAAGCAGTTATCAGTGTATAAACAATGGAAGCCCCACAGAAAGACCTGTCCTTGATGACAGTAAGAGAATTAAAAGAGTGGATGACTAAAATAAATAAAAAGAACTACAAAAGACTAAAAGTAAATCTCACTGAAGTCATACAGAAAATAAAAGTGGAGTTGACCAATTTTAAAAAGGCCCATTCTGAAATATTGGGAATGAAGAGCTACAATTTTTTTTTATTTTTTGAGTTGGAGTCTCACTCTTGTCATCCAAGCTGGAGTGCAGTGGCACGCTCAAGGCCACCACAGCCTCAAGTTGCTGAGCTGAGGTGATCATTCCACCTCAGCCCTTCAAGTAGCTGGAACTACAGATGCAAGCCACCATGCCCTGCTAGTTTTTGTGCGTGTGTGTGATTTATTTTAGAGACGAGGTCTCACCAAGTTGCCCAGGCTGGTCTCGAACCCCCAAGCTCAGGCAATCCTCTTGCCTCAGCCTCTCAAAGTGCTGGGATTATAGGCTAAGCCACCACGCCCAGACAAGAGCTAAATTTTGGAAGTTAAAAACACATTAGCAAACACAAGAAACAGGATCAATCAGGCAGAGGAAAGAATCTCAGAACTTAAAGATCAAAATTTAGAACTAACCCAATGTGTCAAACAAAACAAAACAAAAAAAGGCTCAAAAAGAATGAGCAAAATCTTTGAGAACTGACAGACTCTGTTAAGAAGCCAACTCTATGCCGGATTGGTATCCCTGAAGCAGAAAGGGAAACTGAGAACACCATGGAATACGCATTCCATGTGGTCACTCAAGAAAACGTCCTTCATCTCTCTAGACAGATGAACATTCAAGAGCAAGAGATTCAGAGAATCCACACAAGGTATCACATGGGAAGACCATCCCCAAGACACATAGTAATCTGCCTCCAGGAAGTAAGCATGAAAGAAAAATTCCTAAAGGCAGTAGGAGAGACTAGTTAGACCACCTAGCAAGAAGACCCATCAGAATTGCTCCAGACTTATCTGCAGAAACACTATTAGCCAGAGGAATTGGAGTCCCATTTTTAACATTCTTAACGATAAGCAATTTCAGTCAAGAATTTTCTACCTTGCCAAGCTAAGCTTCATATGTGACAGAGAATTAAAATCCCTTTCAGAAATCCAATTCTAAGAGAAAATGCTGCCTCCAGACATGTCCTTTAGGAGATGCTTAAGAAGGTGTTGAACACAGAAAAAGAAAGAAAAGAGAGAATGGTCATACCCAGCACAAAAGTACAGACAAGCACAGAATTACCAGAGCACAAGAGCACACACAAAAATGAAAATACACACATACATAAATAGAAAAGTAAAAAGAAAGTAAAGCAACCTCTAAGAGTCCTATGACAGGTGTAAACTCTCACATTAATTTGCACTGAATGGTCTGAATGCATCACCGAAGAGGCATAGAGTGGCAATTTGGATAAAGAAGCATAATCAAACATTCTGCTGCCTCCAGGAAATACATCTTACTGCAAAGGACATCCACAGATTCAAAGTTAAAAGTTGGAAAATGATCTTTCATCCAAATGGAAAACAGAAGAAAACAGTAGTAGTTATTCTGATATCAAACAAAACAGGTTTCAAACCATCAAAAGTTTAAAAGGACACAGAAGGACACTGAATAATGATAAAAGTCTCAATCCACCAAGAAATATCCATCTTAAAAACATACGCACTCAACACAGGAACACCAGGTTTTGTAAAACAACTCCTAAGCAAATTAAGAGAGAATATTGGCATTCACACACTCATAACTGGAGACCTAAATACACCACTAACAGCCCTAGACAGATCATCAAGGCAAAATCTCAACAAGGAGTTTTGGATCCTTAACTTGATGCTAGATCAAATGAATCTAATAGACATCTACAGAACAATTCACCCAACAACTACAGAGTACACGTTCTACTCATCAGTACATGGAACACACTCCAAGATCAATCACATTCTAAGACATAAATAAAACATGAACAAATTTCAAAAGATTGAAATAATACCATACATCTTCTCAGATCACAGAGGAATAAAAAGAAACACTGTCACCGAAGAGATACCCCCCAAACACACAAAAACATTGCTAAATAGCATGCTGCTAATTCTGGGGCTACACAGAAATCAAGACAGAAATAAAAATATTCCTGAAAACAAACAAAAACAAAGACACATCTTATCAGAATGGCCAGGATGCCATAAAGACAATATTAAAAGGAAAATATATAACATCAAGAAAATAGAAAGATTACAAGTAAACAGCCTAATGTCACATTTAGGGGCACTGGGAAAGCAAGGTCATCTACATTTGAATTTCAGTAGAAAAATCTAGAACACTAAGATAAAGTCACAATTGTGGGATATAGAAGACAAAAATATTATAAAAAGGATCAACAAGACAAAAAGGTGGTTCTTTGAAAGTTTAAATAAGATTGACAGACCCCTGGTCTGATTAACTAAAAAAAAGAGAAAGTCAAAATGAACACAATTAGAAACACAAAAGGTGAAGTCACAACTGACCCTAAATAAATTAAAAAGATTAACAGAGATTACTATAAACATCTGTATGCAAACAAACTAGACATTCTAAAGGAAATGGAGGACTTTCTGATATCACACAAACTTCCAAGATTGAAACAAGAAGAAATCGAAACTCTAAACAGACCAATAACAAGCAGGAAATTGATTCAGTCATAAGAAATCTCTCTGCCAAAAATAGCCCTGAACCAGATGACTTCCCAGCTAAAATCTACAAGACATACAAGGATGAGTTGATGCCAATCTTATTGAAAGTATTCCAGGCAATCAAGAACAATGGAATTCTCCCCAACTCATTTTATGAAGCTAACATCATACTGATACCCAAAACTGGCAAATAACTAACAAGGAAAGAGAATTACAGGCCAATCTTCTTGATGAACACAGTCACAGAAAATTCTCAACAAGGTTCTAGCAAATTGGATCCAACAGCACATCTCAAGGACCATCCACCATGACCAGGTGGTCTTTCTTCCTGGGGTGCAGGGATGTTTCAACCTTAACAAGATCATAAACATAATTCAGCACATTAACAGATTTAAAATCAAGAACCACAAGATTATCTCATTAGATGCAAAAAAGCATTTGACAAAATCCAGCCTCCCTTCTTGATAAAATCCTTTGAGCACATAGGCATTGAAGAAACATTCCTCAAAACAGTGAGATCCATCTATGATAAATTCACAGCCAACATTTTGCTCAATGGGAGTAAGCTGGAAGCATTATCCCTGAGAATGGGCACAAGAAAAGGATATCAACTCTCACCCCTCCTATTCAACAGATTGTTGGAAGTCCTGGCCAGAGCAATCAGGCAAGAGAAGGAAATCAGAGATAACCAAATAGAAACAGAGGAAATTAAGTTATCCCTCTTTGTAGACAATATGATTTTTTACCTAGAAAACTCTAGGAGCTGTGTTAAGAATCTTCCTTATAGTGATACACGACTTTGGTAAAGTCTTAAGTTACAAAATCAACGTGCAAAAGACAGTTGCATTTCTATATACCAGCAACAAGTAGTTGGTGAACCAAATTGAAAGCATAGTCGCGATCATAATAGTGACAAAGAAAAGAAAGAAAGAAAGAAAGAAAGAAAGAAAGAAAGAAAGAAAGAAAGAAAAAAAGACGAACCTTGGCATCCACCTAACCAGAAAAGTAAGAGAACTATAAAACACTGCTCAAAAAAATCAAGAATGACACAAACAAATGTTAAAACATACCACGCTCATGGATTGTAAGAATCAATATTGTCACGATATCCATCCTACCCGAGGCAATCTACAGATTCAATGCAATACCCATCAAGTTACAAACATCATTTTTCACAAACCTAGGAATGACAATACAGAAATTCATATGGAAACAAAGAAGAGTGTGGATAGTCAAAACAATCCTCAGCAAAAAGAACAAATCAGTAGGTAACACACTTTCAGACTTTAAACTTTATTACAAGGTTACAGAAAACAAGATGGCATGGTATTGGAACAAGAATAGGCACATAGACCGATGGAACAAGACAGAGATTTTGAAAGTACAAGCATGGTCTTTCAACCAACTCATCTTTGACAAAGCTACCAATAACAATCACTGGGGAAAGAAAATCATATTTAGCAAACGGTACTGGGAAACCTGGCTAACTACATGCAGAAGAATGAAACTGGACCCCTACTCATCACCATACACAAAAATCAAATTAAAATGGATCAAAGACCTAAACATAAAACCTCAAACTATAAGAATTCTAGAAGAAACCATAGAAAACACCCTTATGCACATCAGAGTAGACAATGAATTCAACCAAGTTCCCAAAAGCAAATGCCATAAAAACTAAGATAGACCTCATCAAATTGAAAGGCTTTTGCACAGCAAAAGAAACTATCAAGAGAGTAAGAGACAACCCACAGAACAAGAAAAAGCATTTGCAAATTATGCATCTGAAGAAAGCCTAATATCCAGGATCTACAAGGAACTCAAATGAAGTGAAAGAAAACAAAAGAAACGCCATTAAAAAGTAGGCAAAAGCTTTTCAGTTTGATGAGTTTCCACTTGTCTATCTTATCTTGTATGGCATTCACATCTAGGGATTTTATCAATAATTGGTTGCCTATTCCAATGTGCATAAGAGTGTTTCCTATGTTTTCTTCTAGGATTCTTATAGATTGAGATTTTATGTTTAGACCTTTAATCCGTTTGGAGTTGATTTTTGTATATGGTGATAGGAAGGAGTCCTGTTTCATTCTTCTGCATGTGATTAGCCAGTTTTTCCAGCACCATTTGGTAAATATGGTGTCTTTTCTTCAGTGGTTTTTATTGGTGGCTTTGCCAAAGAAGAGTTGGTTGAGAGATTGAGTTTTTACTTCCAAAATCTCTGTCCTGTTCCATTGGTCTATGTGTCTAATCTTGTACCAGTCTAATCATGCTAACATATATTTCCATTGAATTTTTTCTTCTCTTCTAATCTTAATAAAAGTCACTGGCCAGCCCCCTTGGGGAGCCAACTAGAAGACTCTTAGTTTTGTATCATATTAAAGTACAACTACCCATAAACTTTGTCTAAAAATCTGTTTGACTTCATATTCAAAAGAAGCCATCAAGAGAGTGGGGGAGGCAAGCCACAGAATGAAAAAAATTGCTAATTATGTATCTGACAACCATGTAACATCCAGGATCTACGAGGAACTCAAATGAGCCAAAAGGAAAACAAACAAACAATCCTATCAAAAATTGGGCAAAAGGCATAAATCAACATTTCTCAAAAGAAGATACAGAGGCAGCCAATAGATACATGAACAAATGCTCAGCCTCATTAATCATCAGAGAACTGCAAATCGAAACCACAATGAGATACCACTTAACTATATTAAGGATGGCTCTCATCGATAAATAAAAAAAAAACAATAGATTTTGGTGAGGGTGAAGAGAATAAGTAATGTTCCCACATTGTGGGAGTGCAGGCTAGTTCAACCTCTATGGAAAGCAGTGTGGTGATTCCTAAAAGAACTAAAAATTGACCTTCAGTATGATCCAGCAATTCGAATTCTGGAAATATACCCAGAGGAACATAAAGTGTTCTACAAGAAAATTACCTACTTTAAAAAAAAAAAAAAAAACCTGGGCTGGATGACTTTCCAGTGGAATTCTACAAAATATACAGGGAGGAGATGATACCAATCCAACTGAGTATATTCCAGGCTATTGAGAAAGGTAGAATTATCTCCAAATCATTTTACAAAGCTAACATCACACTGATAACCAAACCAGGTAAAGATCCAACAAAAAAGAGAACTACAGGGCAATATCCCTTATGAACATAGATGCAACAATCCTCAACAAGAGTCTAGCAAATTGGATCCAAAAACACATCTCAAAAAGAATCCACCATGACCATGTAGGCTTCCTCCCCAGTATGCAGGGCTGGTTCAAGATTGGCAAGACCATAAATGTAACTAAATACATCAGTAGATGTAAAAACAAGAACTACATGATTATCTCATTAGATTCAGAAAAAGCTTTTGAAAAAATACAGCATCGCTTCTTGATAAAAACCCTCAAAAAACGAAGGTATAGAAATAACATACCTCAAAATAGTAAGTGGCACAAGACAAGGCTGCCCACTCTCAACCCTCTTGTTTAACACTGTCTTGGAAGTCCTAGCTAGGGCAATTAGACAAGAGAAGGAAATCAGGGGTATCCAAATAGGAAAAGAGGAGGCCAAGTATTCCCTCTTTGCTGACGATATTATCCTATACCTCAAAAATCCAAGATAAACGGTCAAAAACCTGCTTGCACTGATAAAGTACTCTGGCAAAGTCTCAGGCTACAAAAAAAAATGTGCAAAAGACAGTTGCATTCCTATACACCAACAACAAGCAGGCAGAGAACGAAAGAATCAGAGACCTAAATGTAAAACCTCAAACCATGAGAACCTTAGGAAAGGAAGGAAATACCCTCATGGAAATCGGAACTGACATCCAATTCCTGAACAAAATCCGAAACCCACAGGTCATAAGAGAGAAGATAGACAAGTGGGACCTTATTAAACTGACAAGCTTCTGCAAAGCCAAAGAAACCATCAAGAGAGCAGGGAGACAGCCTACAGACTGGGAAAAAGTATTTGCCAACTCCAGGTCTGACAAAGGCTTAACATCCTGGATCTACAAGGAACTCAAACATGCTGAAAAGAAAAAAACAAACAACCCCATTATAAAATGGGCAAATGATATGAACAGACACTTCACAAAAGAAGACATCCGAGCAGCCAACAAACACATGAAGAAATGCTCAACCTCACTAATCATCAGGGAGATGCAAATCAAAACCACACTGAGATACCACCTAACTTCAGTCAGAATGGCAATTATCAGCAACTCAAAAAATAACAGCTGCTGGAGAGGGTGTGGTGAAAAGGAAACACTTCTATACTGTTGGTGGGAGTGTAATCAAATGCAACCTCTGTGGAAAGCAGTGTGGCGATTCCTAAAAGCTCTAAAAATCGACCTTCCATATGACCCCACAATCCCCCTACTGGGAATATACCCTGAAGACCTCAAATCACTCTATATAAAAGATACCTGCACACGTATGTTTATCGCAGTGTTGTTCACAATAGCAAGAACCTGGAAACAACCATGCTGCCCATCAAAAGAGGACTGGATTAAAAAATGTGGTACATATACACGATGGAATACTACGCAGCCATAAAAAAGAACAAAATCATGAATTTCGCAGCAACCTGGATGGAACTAGAGTCTATAATACTGAGTGACCTCTCACAGAAACAAAGATCTGAGTATCACGTGTTCTCACTCATATAATGGACCTTGAACATCCAATGTAATACTATAAGAAAATGACTGATGGTACTGGGAAACTATGTGGGGGGAGGGGGATGGAATTAACAGTGACAAATATCTGTCTGGAGATAGGGAAACACCTCTTATCAACAGGATGCCTGAATGAAACATAATTGTACACCTAACCCTTAACTGTACCCCACAAAATCATAATAAAAAATATTGATTAAAAAAAAAAGCACAATCCCATTCACAATAGCCAGGAAAAAAAAAAAAAAACCTCAGCATCTTCCTAACCAGAGAAGTGAAAGACCTTTACAATGAGAACAACAAAACACTACTCAAAGAAATCCAAGAAGACACAAACAAATGGAAAAAATATCCTATGCTCATGGATACAAAGAATCAACATTGTTAAGATATTCATCCTACCACAGGCAATTTACAGATTCAAAGCAATACCCATTAAATTACCAACATCATTCTTTTCTCAGACCTGGGAATGACAGTACAGAAATTCATATGGAAACATAAATGACCATGAATAGCCAAAATAATCCTTAGCAAAAGAAACAAAGCAGGAGGTATCACACTTCCAGATTTCAAACTTTACTATAAGGCTACAGTATTCAAAACACCTGGTATTGGTATAAGAACAGGTATATAGACCAATGGAGCAGGATAGAGATTCTGGAAGTAAAGCCTCAGTTTCTCAACAAACTCATCTTTGACAAAGCCTCCAACAACAACCACTAGGGAGAGGAGAACTTTTCAGTAAATGGTTCTGGGAAAACTAACTGATCACATACAGAAGATTGAAACAGGACCCCTACCTATCACCATACACAAAAATTAACTCTAAATTAATCAAAGACCTAAATGAAAAAAACTCAAACCATAAGGATCTTAGAAAATGCAGGAGACATCCTTATGGAAATTGGAACTGGCAACCAAGTCCTGATGAAAACCCTAAGTGCCCATAGCATAAGAAATAAGGCAGACAAACTGACGAGCTTTGGCAAAGCAAAATAAACCATCAAGAGAGCAGGGAGACACCCCACAGAATGGGAATAAAAATATCTTCCAACTGTATATCTGACAAAGGCCTAACATCTAGGATCTACAAGAAACTCAAAAGTGCCGAAAAGAAAAAAAACAAACTGCCCCATTAAAAACTGGGCAAAAGAGATGAATAGACACTTCTCGAAAGAAGATATAGGGGCAGCCAACAGACACATGCAAAAGTGCTAAGCCTCACTAATCCTCAAAGAAATGCAAATCAAAACCACATTGAGATACCACCTAACCCCAGTAAAAGTGACCATCATTAACAAAGCAAACAACAGCAGATGCTGGCAAGGATGTGGAGAAAAAGGAATGCTTCTACACTGCTGGTGGGAATGCAAACTAAAGCAGCCTCTTTGAAAGAAAGTGTGGCAAGTTCTGAAAGAACTAGAAATTGGCTTTCTACATGACCCAGCAGTCCCCCTACTGTGCATATACTCAGAGGAACTCAAATCATTCCACAAAAGGTACTTGCACACACATGTTTGTTGCAGCTCTATTCACAATAGCAAAAACATGGAACCAAATATACTGCCCATTGAAGCTGGACTGGATTAAAAAAATGTGGTACATATATACAATGGAATATTGTGCAACCATAAAGAATGACAAACATATGGACCTTGCAGCAGCTTGAACAATTATCATACTATAAGAAAGGGATTGGCAGTAGTGGGAAACTACTAGGGAAGGGGGTGGGGTGGGATTGGCAATTGAGGAAAACTGCCGGGTGAGTGAGGGGCACAATTCATCAACAAGGGTACATGCATAATGAACATTTGTATACTTAACCCTGAATTTTACCCCATATTTTACAAATAAAATTTTTTAAAAATAAAATGTTCTACAAAAAAGACACCTGCACACATATGTTTATAGCTACACTATTCATAATAGCAAAAACATGGAACCAACCCCACTGCCTAACAAAAGTGGACTGGATAAATAAAACGTGATACGTATACAAGATGGAGTATTATGTAGCCATAATGAAGAAAAAATAATGGGCTTCACAGTAATCTGATTGGAGCTGGAGATCATCATACTTCATGACCTATCATGACCATCAAAACTGCATAGGGCATGTTCTCACTTATAAGTGGGCCCTGAATACTAGTCACATTAGTTCAAGGGTGGGATTGGCAGTTGCAGGGCACTGCTAAGGGAAGGAGGGAGGCAGAAGGGTGGGGGGCACGTGACAACACAAAAGGTACTGGGTTCACTACCAGGGGGAGTGAGGGACAGTTAGAAGCCCAAACTTCACCTGCATGTAGCCTACTTATGTAGATAATCCCCACTTGTACTCCACAACTCTAAAATGAAAAAATAAATTGAAAAAGACTTATGAGATTGCAGCAATTCAGTCCCAATTATTAGGCTTGAATTTTAATACTAGCTCTCTTTTTATTTTTACCACATCTGCAGTGTCTTTCTCGACTGAAGTCTAAAAGTCCTCAAAATCATCCCTGAGAGTTAGAATCAGCTTCTTTAAAACTTCTGTTAATGTTGATCTTTTGAATTCACCTGAACCATATATTCTCCAAATAATATACAGAATGCTGAGTTCTTTCTAGAAGGTTTTCCATGTATTTTTTCCCAAATCTATCAGAGGAATCAAAATCTATGCTAGCTATAGCCTTATGAAATGTATTTCATAGATAACAAGACTTAGAAGTTAAAACTCCTTAATTCTTGGCTGCATTTAGAATAAACGTTATGTCAGCAAGCATTAAAACTTCAATATCCTTGTAAATTTCCAGAAGAGCTCATGGGTGACCAGGTACATTGTCAATAAGCAATAACATTTTGAGAGCATTATCTTTATTTTGAGTATTTTCAGTGGGCTTAAAATATTCAGTAAACCATGCAGTAAACCAATGTGCTGTCACCCAAACTTTCTTCTTTCATAAATAGAAAACAGTAAAATAGATTTAGCATGATTCTTAAGGGCCCTAGTGTTTTGGGAATTGTAAATAAGCATTGACTTCAGTTTGAAGTCACCAGCTACACTATCCTTTAATAAGAGAATCAGCCTATTCTTTGAAGCTTTGAAACCAGGTATTGGCTTCTTTTCTATAGCCAATAAAAAATTCTAAATGGAGCCGGGCTCAGTAGCTCAGCCTGTAATCCCGCACATTGGGAGGCTGAGGTGAGTGGATTGCCTGAGCCCGCGGGTTCGAGACCTGCCTGGGCAGCGAGACCTCATCTCTACAATAAATCAAAAACTCAGCAGGGTGTGGTAGTGAGCACTTGTAGTTCCAGCTACTTGGAAGGCTGAGGCGGAAGGATTGGCGGAGCCCAGCAGGTCAAGGTTGCAGTGGTCGGGAGCGGCCACTGCACTCCAGTCTGGGCGACAGAGTGAGACTCCAACTCAAAAAAAAAAAAAAAATTCTGGATGGAATCTTCTTTCAAGTGAAGGTTGTTCTGTCTACATTAAAATTTTGTTGTTTACTGTAACCAGCTTTATCATTTATGTCAGCTAGAGTGTTTGGATAACTTGCTACAGCTTTTACATCAACACTTATTGCTTCACCTTGCACTTTTATATTATGGAGATGGCTTCTTTTCTTAAATGTCAAAGAGAGTTAGGGCTTTGCTCTGGATTAGGCTATGGCTTAATTAAGTGTTGTGGCTGGTTTGATTTTTTTATCCAAATCCTAAAATTTTCTCCATATCAGCAATAAAACTGTTTCACTATTTTGTTGTTCATATGTTCACTGGAGTAGCACTTTTAATTAAAATGAGAAACATGCAATTCTTCATTTAACATGTAGAGGCCATTATACTGTTATTGTTTGATCTCACTTTAATATTGTTGTGTCTCAGGGAATTGGAAGACCCAAGGGGAGGAAGAGATATGGGGGCAGTAACCAATAAGTGGAGCAGTCAGAACATACACAACATTTATAGTTTACATTTGGGATTTTATAAGGGCACAATTTGTGGTGCCCCCAAATCATAATGTAACACCAAAGCTGATCACAGATTATCATAACAGATATGACAGTATTAATAATAAAGTTTGAAATAGTGTAAGAATTACATAAATGTGATACAGAAACATGAGAGCACATGATGTTGGAAAAATGTCTTTGATAGGGTTTCTTGACACAGGGTTGCCACTAGCCTTCAATTTTTAAAAGGTGCAATATCTGCAAATCACTATCAAGTGCTGTATATTAAAACGAGGTGTCTGTGCAAATGTCTATTGTTTAAATCATGCAGATATGTGTCATGGCAATCCTAGTAGACTACTATAGGAAATATAATTCAACTAGAAGAAGAATGGACATTACCCCAAATTTTAATAAATATCCTCTTCTTGGTAATGTGTTTTTAGTGGTACAAAGGAGAAACGAATCATGCTGTTATTGTCTTTATATGGAAGACAAATATTATTAATCGATGTGTATGTGGATGCCAAATTGACAAAGGTCTGATTTTGGTGGTTTTGTACTATATCAAGAAGAAACTTCACTTTCTAGATATCCCTTCTGTGTTGGTTCTGAGTTAGGATTGACCTCTAGGCAAGTTTTGTAAGGTTTGGAAGGTGAAAATAAAACAGCAGCCATTATGTTCTAAAGGTGTTGGGATTCAGGAACCATTTCAGTTCATGCACATTGTCTCTGATCTACTGATTTATTAGCTTAGAAGTGCAGCCTGGTATGCAAGTCCTCCAGTTTATACCAGATCTCTTTCAGATTCTCTGAGTTTTGGGCTATGTACATGTGCATCTTCATGGCAAAAGTTGCCAGCTGTTTCTGCAGGTCACCTGCATTGATGGAGTCAAAGGCTGTGATAAGCAAGCATGGGTTCCAGTTGACCCTCTTGTCTTTCAATTTGTTTTAGTGGGTTATAGCTTGCCCTGAATTCTGCTTCAAGTCATAGTTTTCTTCTCAAATACTGGCTTTGCTGAACCTTAGTGCTTTAGGTCTACCAACAGATATAGAGTCAACAGTCTTTCATATTCTTTTTCATTAGCTACTAAAAATGCATAGGACTCAACCTATGCATATCACATCAATCAGAGAGGTTCTGATTCTCTGATCAAATCCTAACTGACACACTATGCTTAGCTTATTCTCAGCCCTTTCTGCTAAGCTTCTTCACATCTATGTCCATGCCACATATAATTTGGTGACTATCTCAAAAGGAAAACCTGCTTGAACTGTCAGGTTTGCTTCTCTGCTCTTTCATTTTCTTTGGGATCTTTGCCAGTCATTTATTGGCTGCTTTAATAGTTGTGAACTTCATTTTTTCTCTGTCAGCCTCATGAGACTGCCAAAAAGCTCTTCCCAACCCTTCTGACTCTTAGCAGCCACTTCTACATAGTTACTTAGCATATCAGCCTTATGCCACATATGAATCAGCAAATTCCTTGAGGAGAATGCAGGGTAAAATGTTTGGCAGATGCAGGGTACATTTTATTTTTTCTCTTAAATCTTGGCTTCTCAAGTCCTGTCTTCCTTGGTAACTGTCTGATACTCTAAAAATACTATTTGTTTACTTGTATTTCCCAGCATTTCCGAATGTTCTCTTGCTCCTTTTTCAAAGAATATTTTAAACAAACAACATTTCTCTTATCAAACTTACCTTAACAACTGCCCTTCCCAGACTCCAGACAGACAGCGGCTCCATTATTGATGTACCAATAACACTTTTCACATGGCTCTTTTGGTACTTATCTTACTCTACTATTATTATCAGTTAACATTTCTATAACCCTTACTGGAGTGTGAGTTGCTTGAAGGCAAAAACTGTAACTGATTCAACCCTCATCCCATATCTTATGGATAGTGTCTGGCATGTTGTGGGGGCTCAGTGTTTAGTGAAGAAATGGGTAAATTATGTATAAGTGTTCAATAAATGCTTGCTCACTTACTCTAGATGTTCAAAATTTTCTGTCATTTTTGATATTTATAATGAATCTTGATCTATATCATTTTTAAATACAGTGGTACTTGAGGGAGACAATATCTAAAACTATTCACTATTTTTAATCTACTTAATACCTATTGATTCCATTGTAGTTTATCCAATTTTGCAGCGAATCAATACAACATTCTAAAAAATTATAAGATTTTCAAGAAGGATTTTTTTAACAATAACACAAAAAAGACAGCAATCAACTTAGCATTGCTGAGAATAAAATAGTCAGAGGTATCATCTAACCACTACTTCTTCTATGAGGTTTCATGCTCCATCTTCTATCTTCTGACTGTCTGCCTTCCCAGAGAACCAGGTGGAATAATCTAGCCATGTTGACTGTGAGGGTGAACAATTCAGTCAATCATTTTGAATCTTTGTCTAACCAACACTAAGCATCTGGGTATTTAGAAACATCTAGATGATTGACTATATTTTTCATTTTACATCCAGATGTTTTGGTGTCATAGAGACACAGTCTATTGCTCAAAAAAATGGAATCATGATATAAACATTAATGCAAGGTCTTTTCTCAAACAGTTATGATTTACATTACTCTCATTTTCTCATGACTAAATTTCCATGTATGCTTGTTTCTAGCATTGGCTGAACATTAGTAAACCAAAATCCACATTATATACAAAAATAACAAATTTCTGAATATATAATCAAGAAATAAAATTGTTTTCTGAAAAGCTTTTTAAAAAGTAGACCATGTATCTGCTAGTTTATGTCCTTGTGACATATACATTGTCCAAAATACTGAAAATAACACAGTAGGCATACCACATTTATCACAAACAAGAGATTGTCCAATGGGTACCACATGGCTAAAATTTCAAACAGAAGGGATCTGTAGAAGTCTCGGGTTCTTAAAAAGGTGAGTGAGCACATTCTAGGAAAATTACACTACTATTTTTCTACTTATCAATGAAAAAGAATAAAATATCATTAAAGGAAAACCTTTAAGGTATTCATGAAGCTACAGACTTGCACAAACTAGCATGCGGTTTGCACTTAACACATGTAAATTTATAAAAGCAAAAACCTTTCCAATTTATTTTTTAGTTCTTGGAACTCCATCACATAACCTCTGATAAATCTGATTTTCAACTTGGTAACCTTTCTTGAGATTGACTTACTGTTAAACTACTTACAGTAAGGCAGACAAAATCTGTCACACAGGCAGTAGTAATAGCTGTATATAATGAAGTCCACTCATTCAAGTGTCTAGGTATATAAATTCATCCTTAATCATATGAAAAATGATCTCATAATTTATACTGTGTGTGCAGTATATAATTTTAGATTAATTTTATAATTTTGCATTGTTTAAAGTTCCTTTATTCCCTGTGATTATGTATCTACCTGGTAAAATCTATAACATATGACTTTCTTTTACAAACCATTAATTTATAATCATTTTACATATGTCAGTTCTGATAATTATGATACTGTACAATCTGTGTCAATTGACAGTATTTTGGCAGAGGCAGCCACTTTTTATTATTATTATGTACATGGCAATTTTAGTTGTTTGTATTTTCATTGCATTTACTATTATGCTCTTGGGTAATTTTTATACCACTGAATAAAAATGACTACTCTTACTTGACTTATTTTAATACCGGTGAATCTAATGTCCTTTAATAACTTTTTTAAGTTAAAAAAGATTCTTCCTCATTGAATGTGAATTACTGAAGTTTTGTTGGAGATGATGTCTTGCAAACAACTTAATATTGCATTATATTATTTAATCACTTTTGGCTATCTTCCCTTAAATAACATTTTGCCAAGTCTGCACATCAGAAATTTCACTGGAAACTCGATGAAGTTGAATTTTGAAATACAAATAAGGATAAAGACAAGCACAACAAGCTGTTTGCCCTATTATTTTTCTACATGTTCACATTCTATAAATGAAATGATTCATGCATTTTAACATTCGTCATTACCTAAAGCATATTTTTATGTGAAAGATTATTATTGATTATTATTTATATAACACAATTCACTTGATTCAGACAGAAGTAGAGGGCATTATCGATTGAATCCATAATTATATTTTGGTTAAAATAGTTGATGAATTATTTTATATGGGTAGTTTTCATACACAATAGTGAAAATTAAATGTGAGTTAGGCCCCCAAGGGTCAAAGTTTCCTGTAAGTCATCTAAACATATTATAATGTAGAAGTGCAAGAGGGTTGGTTGTGGTTACCTTTTTTTGTCCTGATGGCTCCCAAATCACAGAAACTAATAGTACTTCAAAATTTGTTCTCAGAACAATCAGATCAAGAGAAAAACCACAGTAATCAATTCAGCTATTTGGTATCATGCAAACAAAATAGCAAATGAATTCAGTTTATATTTTTACAACTGGTTCTGTGGGGATTGTGGAAGCACTATCTAAGTCACATGATCCAGAGAATTCTACTGTCAGGAATTATGTCTTAAACACACACACACACACACACACACACACACACACACACACACACACAATCTGATGATGACTTATAGACAAACTGAACAGTGTGCTCAAGACAGGACATGTCAAATAAAGACAGTCTCCAATTCCCATTTTTTTTGCTGCTAGATTTAAAGCTGATGTATTATACTGCCACAGTAGAATGTTTATCATGATCCAGCCCACAGACATTTTGGTTACACTGGTGGTTAGCGAGGTACTTCGTGATCTTTATGCCTAAATGATGCCCGATAGCTCAGGTTTCACTATCATACCAGGAATCAACTTCTTCCTACTCTTCCCATGACCTTGGATGATAAAAGGACATAAAGGGGAGTCTAACAACCTTTTTCATCTAAAAGGAAATGACATCTTTAAAAAATGATCACATCTCTTTCTGCAGAAAATAAAGTTATTATCCTCCCATCTCCTCCCTTCAGCTGCAACCATTTTCTGCCCTCCAATATGTGAGGCCATCCATGACATGTAAAATTTAGTGCAGGTAAATTCAGCTCACTTGAAGAATGACCACAGAAATGAAAAGAAACTGAACAAACCTTCTGAGTACTGGTGCATCAAAGCTAAAACAGTCAGGAGAAAGAACATCAACCAGAGTGCATTTTCACACAAGTGACAGTGAGGAGTGAGAACTGCCAGTGGGTAGAGGATAAAGGAAGGTAGTGAGGCAGTTTGGACTTCTAAGTAACAATCCACCCAGGGAAATGTGGCTGTAAGAGCTAACTGTTAGATAAACAAAGAAGATGAAAATTTACTTGTAGATTAATCTGAATTAATTTAATTTGAGAGCAAGTGTGGTTGAGGGGATAGAGCATGTCTAGTAGTCAGGTGCCTTAGATTTGCAGCTCTGCTACCAGCTCTAGTAATTTGCTTTGCCACTTAGTCCCTCAGAGATATCATGACAATATCCCTTGTTTTTTGCCAAGGATGTTTTCAAGATGTGTGATAACGTCCAGAAAGTGTTTGAAGCTCTGCAGAGAAAAGTTCTATGTTTAAATATTTGATCCTTTTGCAATTAGGCATCCATTTTATATATGTATTTTAGCTGTTACTAAGTATACAGTATTGTGCTAGGTGTTTTGTAGAAAGAGGAATGAATAAGCATAAACTCATGAATTCATGGAGCTAACGATTGAGTATCAGGACCACTCACAAATGCAAATAACTGTTATTTATGCACAATGGGGCATATGCAACAAGAGGAATAAAAATAGAATTCTGGGGGCCCATGCCAGAGTAGGAATCACTTCCTGCCAAGGGGAAAAAGAAGTCTTTGCAGAGAAAGGGAGCTTTATGTGAATCATGAAGGTTGTCTAAAATATTAAAAAACGAAGGTGTGAAAAGATCTTTCCAGAGGAAAGGAAAGAAAAGGCAGAAAAATAGTGTCTGATTTGAGGAACGTCAAGTAGCCATTTGGCTATAGCATTAGTGTATGTGCAGGGAAGTAGTTGGGGATAAAGTTAGAAAATCTAAGTTAGGATCAGACTACAGAAACTTCTATACGAGGCTTAGGAATTTGGACTCCATTTCTTTGGTAAGGAAAAACTACATAAAGTATGTCATGGTATTGAGCAAAATGGCTGGAGCTTTTACTTTTGTAACTCTGAATAGATTGAAATAGGGGCACAATGGAGGTCAGACATCTAAGGTTTTGGAATAAGTCCAGATATGAGGACTTACAGCTAGAATTAATAATAAGAAATTCTGAGTGACTAGTTTTGTGGTACGAAGGGAAGTGAGAATTTAAAGATGATTTCTGTATTTATGAATCTAGGGAATCTTGGGGATAAATAAGTGGGAAAAGTAAATAGGTAGGAAAAGTCTGAAGATCATAATAATAAACCAAGAGGGAAGTTATTTTTGAAGATACATATTAGAATGAAAAATCATTTAAACAGAGATGATATTTGAAATCATACATATGGATGAAATCATCATAGTGGCGATTATTAAAAGAGAATTGAAGAGAACCAAAGACAGAACCTCAGGTTATACTTCCAACACAGGGAATAGAGAAAAGAAATGAGGTCAGCAGAAGAGACAGAAACAAATTGTCAAAATAGTAGGAGTATCCAGAAGGCTGTGGAATCATGTAAGCCAAGAGAGAAGATAATTCCTATAAAGAGGGGTCAGTGTAATGAATTGTGTTAAATTTTATGAAGAGGTCAAGCAGAGTGAGGGCTGAGAAAAAACTGGAATTTAGCAGTTAGGAGGTCACTAGTGACCTTTAAAAAGTAGTTTCAGTAGAGGGGTGGGGAAAAGATGCTTGACTGTGAGTGGGTTGAAAAGTGGGTGGTGATACGTAGGAGAAGTGCCTGAAGATTATATTTTTGAAATGGTTGGTGGTGAAAGGAAGGCTGGATATATGCCATAAGCTTCAGTGAATAGCAGTTCACAGGAAAAAATTTTGCTAGTTTTATCATTTGTTTGTCATCTTTTTGGTGTCTCCTAGACCAGACTATATTAGTGGGCATAGGGAAACACCACAGATGCAAGAGAGAAGGGGCTAATGAATTAAATAATGGTACCACAAGATAACAGAAGGAGAGGATCCAGGGATTGGCCTTGGAAAGGAGGAAGAACACTTGTTCCTTACAGACAAAACAAAAGAAAATGCTAATGAGAAATCCAGATAAACTTTGGGATGGAGAAAAGGTCAGTCAAAGGAGTTCATGCAAGATATTCTTTTTCTCAATAAAGTAAGAAATGTAGTTATTTACTGAATAAGAAGGTAGAATTGTGGTCAAAGACTTAAAGGGAGTGAAAATTATTTAGAATAACTAATGTAGAGATTACAGAATGGCATCAAAAAAGATAAATGAAAGAATTGCTGAGCAGTAGTAAAGGACCAAATGAAGGCAAACCTAATCAGTACAGTTTCTTGATTTTCATCAGCAATATTTAGCAGCCTGTATAAGAGTGTGGAGAAACAGACATTGAGAATTTATCCAAGGTTTAGGATTGGGTATGGAAGAAAGCCAAGGGGCTAAGAATCAAAGATGCTATGAAAAATATTATTCAAATGTTTGACCATGACTTCTAGAATAGGTATAGGAAGTAAATAAAACTGGTTATGATGATGGTGAAGTATCGGTTTACTAAATATTAGGAAGTGAAATAAAAGGGTCTTAAAATAAAAAGGAGGATTTCAGAGATCAGTACTTAGAAGTCATAAAATTCTAAACTATGACTGGTAATAAACTTTCACTGGCTTGATTAATGGATGACATATACATATGTACATATACACACACATATATGTATAACTTTATAATATATAATATATAAAAATGTAGGTACATATATATTATTTATATATTTATATATTGTTATTTATTTTATATAATTATGTATAATTTTTAATATATATATAACTTTTTAAAAGCATAGAATTGTTGAACCATAAACCCCAAATTAAATCTAATGGGGTGGAGGGCAGAAAAAAATCATTAATGGAAAGTTTATAATATACTAAGCACTATGCTGGGCTATATATATTACCTCATTTACTCTTCCCCATAGTCCTATGATATTGCCATTTCACAGTTTCCCCAAGTCCCCTTCTTTCTAAAAAGATAAATGAATGTAAGCAACTTGACCAAAGTCCTATAACTATTGAGTGGACAACAAATAGCCAAAGCAATTTTGAGAAAGAAGAACAAAGCTTGAGGGATCTCACTTTCTGATTAAAAATAAATTAAAATTCAATAAAAATCTAAACAGCATGACACACTCATAAAAAATAGACACATAGACCAATGGAACAGAATTGAAGTTTCAAACAAAACAAAACAAAACAAAACAAAAAACCCCACACATACACAGTCAAGAATGTGCAATGGAAAAAGTATAATCTCTTCAATAAGTGGTACTAGAAACACTGGATATTCACATCCAAAAAAATCAAATTGGACCCTAGGTTTGTACCATACACAAAAGTTAACACAAAATGGACTAAAGACTTAAGTAAGATCCAAAATCATGAAACTCCTGAAAGAAAACATAGAGGAAAGGGGACAAGCTTCTTGATGTTGGTTTCAGCAAAAACGTCTTGGTTATGACATCAAAAACATAGTCAGAAAACTCAATAGCAAAAAACAAATTACCTAATAACCAGATGTTAAGATGTGCAAAGAACATAGACATTTCTCCAAAGAAGACATAAACATGGCCAACAGGTATACAAAAAGATGTTCAACATTTCTAATCATCAGGAAAATGCAAATAAAAACTGCAATGAGATGTCATCTTGTACTTGTTAGGATGGCCATTACCAAAATAAATTTTTTTTAAAAAGTAAAACAAAAAGATAAGTGCTGGGTTGTCGTGGAGAAATTAGAATCCTTGTATACTGTTGGTGAGAATGCAAAATAATGCAACCAGTATTGAAAACAGTAGAGTTTCCTCAAAAATAAAAATAGAACTAACATATGATCCGGTATTTCCACTTCTGGATATATAACTAAACTAATTGAAATTAGTATGTCAAAGAGATATATGCATTCCCATGATTATTGCAGCATTATTTACAATAGATAAGATATAGAAACAACTTGAATGTCCATTGACAGATGAACAGATAAAGAAAATAATATATACATAAAAGGGACATTATTTCAAAATAAAAATGAAGAAAATTCTACTGTTTGTAACAAGATGAATGGACCTGGAAGACATTCTGCTAAGTGAAATGTCAGTAACAAAAGGACAAATACTGCATTAGTCCTCTTACATGAGACATCAAAAATATCAAATGTAGAGATGGAGAAAATAGAATGACAGTTACCAGGGATAAAACAGGGAGACATGGGGAGCTGTGTTCAATGGGCATAAAGTTACAGTTATACAAGATTCCAGAGATCTGGTGTACAAGTCCCAACAATCTGGTATACGACATACTGCCTATAATTAAGAATAAGGTATTGTGAACTTAACAATTTATTAAAAGACTAGAATTCTTGTTAAGCGTTCTTCACACACACACACACACACACACACACACACACACACACACACACACACACACTCCACACAGTCAAACAGACAAAGCCCAAAGAGACAACCAAACAAACAAAGCCTAAAAGGAAAAATGGAAATTTTTGAAGGTGATGAATATGTTTATTACATTGTGTGAAGGTAACATGAGTGTATACATATGTCTAAATTCACCAAATTATGTGCAACATTTTGCAAGCTAATTATACCTCAATAAAATTGGCGAAAAGGCCAGGCGCAGTGGCTCAAGCCTATAGTACCAGCACTTTGGGAGGCCGCGGTGAAAGGGTTGTCTGGGCCTATAGGTTCAAGAACAGCCTGGGCAACTTGGTGAGACCTCATCTCTACAATAAACCAAAATATTAACTGGGTGTGGTAGTGTGCTCCTGTAGCTCCAGCTACTTGGAAGACTGAGGCGGAAGGATCGCCTGAGCCCAGCAGGTCGACTCTGGGGTGGTCATGAGTGTGCCTCTGCACTCCAGCCTGGGTGATGGAGTGAGACTCCAACTAAAAATGGGGAAAAAAGATAGGCAAAAACTAAAATTTAAAAATAAGTGAAAGTAAGTAACTTTACCAAAGTCTTATAGCTATTGTATGGACAATAAGATTTGAGACCAGGTTAAAATTTATGTCATTCTAATGTCATTATATCATGTTTTCCCTAGTAACTCACAATGGCATAAATGGGTTATAAGTAGCCAATGAGACCACCATGGTGTCTGTTCCCAATGTACCTGGTTTATACTGCAGCTGAAGAATCCATGGTCAGTATATAATTTCCTTGCTTTGCTAGGAGATACTTGATGACCTAATGTAACCTGTAAACATAAGCTTAACTGTACTTGCAGGTTATGGAGATAGATAATGGTGAACTGAACTTGGCAAATAAGTTATTCTACAGATAATCACTTTGAACTTTAAGAGTAAATTTAGTTTTATGCTTAGGTAGGTGTTCATTTTCATTGATTATCTCATCCTATTTAATTTTATCCTGCATCTACACATCCCCAGAGACAAGAGGTAACTAAAAAGTTTTCTCTTTTTTTTTGAGTTGGAGTCTCTCTCACTCTGTCGCCCAGACTGGAATGCAGTGGCCGCTCCCGGCCACCACAGCCTCGACCTGCTGGGCTCCAGCGATCCTTCTGCCTCAGCCTTCCAAGTAGCCGGAATTACAGGCATGCGTTACCATGCCCGGCTGATTTTTTTATTTATTGTAGAGATGAGGTCTTGCTGCCCAGGTGAGTCTCGAACCCACGGGCTCAGGCAATCCACTTACCTCAGTCACCCAAAGGCGCGGGATTACAGGCTGAGCCACCGAGCCCGGCTTACTAAAAAGTTTTCTAAACACGGTATTTTACATACCAAGCAGCTCAGTTCCTCAACATGGTAGCATGGCAGAAAAAGCAATTATATCTGTGTTTTCAGTTGATCTTGCATTGAGAAGGAAGGACATGCTGATTGATTTGACAAAAGGATATGATAAAAAATCCAAAACCTAAAATCTTCCATCATCATATGAACAACTATAACTTTAAGTTCATAGAATGGTATTCATTTTCTCACACTCTCTACACGATCTCAATTTCAAGTCAGATTTTAATGCATTTAATATGAATAAAGCAAATATCTATGTAGATATATAGATATAGATGTATATATGATTACAAATAAAAATGGCTCCATTTTAGCCTTATTATTATTTTCTTTTTTTCATCAGAAATAGTTATACTAAGTTTGCTTTAACTTGTGCTTTGGACTCAATTAACTGACCAATTCAGTCCAACATTCAGTCATTACAGTCAAATTATTGGTTTAATGATGTTTTATTTCTCCATTTAACTGATTTGCTATTTAACTGAAGTCACTAAATTAATTGGTATTTTAACTTTGGTTGGACAAATCTATGATGACTGTCTAGGTTATCTAGAAAGATTATTTATCAGTAGTAGCCAAACAAATGCTGAAACTTGTCCCTTAAATGTATCACTGTAGAAATAACTTTGATTTCAGTTCATACATTTGAATTCATTACCACCTTTAATTTTGGTATGTTTACATTTTTTAGCCATATATTTGGCAGCCAGCAGAGATGAAATATTTTTATGAACATTTACAGTCATAAATTATGGGCATTAAGCACATGCAATAATGCCAAATTACAGAAAGTCAAAGAACACCACAATTTGCATATGTATCTGAAGTTTCTGCACCAACAGTAAAAAGTAAAGTTATTAGGTAAGTTATTTGCACACATGAAAGATTTAAAATTAGAAATGAACCAGTGCATTTATTCATTCCAGTGACTGTTCCATTCATTAAATGACTCCTAAATGGTCTGTGTTTCTGTTTGCAAAGTCATCATGTGCCATTAAGCATTATGGAAAATGTCAGCATGCTATGATTCAAAAACACTAAAAATGCTGAAAACAAGAACAAGTAGAAAGATAAATTAAATTTCAAAAAATGCTCTAATACACTTGAAATTCTAATTTTAATTAACTTAAACCAAATGACATGAAGAAAATTTAAGTTTGTGTGCACTATGTTGGGATTTCAGTCTATGACAAGATGTAGTGATTCTTTCTGAATTTGCTCAATCTACAAGGCTTCTTGAATACCAGAATTTTGAAATAATAGTAACCTCCACTCACAATGCCAGTTACATGTGCTGTGGTTATCTAAATACCAGATCTTTGGTTCCTTTTAGACTTTGTTAATGTCATGCATTATTCAACTCAAATTGTCCCTGAACCAGAAGTAGACTTGTGAGCATTACAGAGCAGTCTTTGAAGCACTCCCTATTGCTCTGCATTTCCATTCATCTTTATTTCCTTTGGTGTTCTTCTCTCTAGAACTGCACCGTGCAATATAGCAGCCACTAGCCATGTGTGGCTATTTACATTAAAATTAATTAAATGTAAATAAAATAAAAACTTCAGTTCCTTAGCTGCACTAGCCACAGCACTATCATAAAAGTTCTACTAAACAATATTTCCCTAGAATATTTACATTGTATGTGTCATCGCTCATATATACTACTCAACATGTTATTTGCATGTAATGTAATGACATTTACAATACCATTAAAGAGCTATTGAAATGCCAAATGGCGTTTATAAGCCAAAGAAATTTAAATTGTAAATAGCAGAAATTCAGATCCCAAGAAAAGTAAGTGAGAAAGTTATTTTAGGGAAGATATTTATTCTGGCACCATTGAAATCATATAATACACAAAGATAATGTTGCAGTCACTGATACGTGGAGCTGTTTGTTTTTTCACTCTTTCATATTTTTTCATTCTAGTCATTCCATTTACTGTATCGCTGTTCCTTTCTGTGTGCTGGGAATACAGTGATGATCAAAACAGATATGTTTTTATCCTCAATGAGCTTATAGTCTAGTAAGAAATGACAATAAAACAGGCAACTTTATTATATAGTAAGTGCTATGACAAAGACAATAAAAAGTTTCAGCCAGCATAGACTTGGAGCAACAGGGAATGAAGGCAGTCAAAGAAGAAATTTTTCTTATTGCTGTTGTTATTGCAGCCATTGTTGTTATTGTCTGAAGTTGAAAGAGTCTTGAGGGATGTACAAGAGTTAGTAATAGGAGTGAAAGAAGAAATGGTGTTTTAGATAGAGTATCTATAAAGTCCTAGAGGCAAGACAATACTAAATATATTAGTTTGTGGTTAAGTTGTGCTGGGAAAGCATGCTGGGAATAGGAGGGAAAAGGCACAAGATCTTGCTATACCCTATTGTATTCGATGGTAATATGAAATATTCCTTCCCATTTAGGAACTTACATCTGGCAGTCTTCAGAAGCATATATTTATTATTTATATTTAATGTACATATTAGGCCTATATTGGCTGCTATATTGTCTATTATAGAAATTGCTTCTTAGAGCTAACTGCTTAAAGTTGGGACTTTTTAAAAGTTTGAAGATATCTTAGAATGATCTGCCATTCGCTCTTTCTTCCTACATATTGTGATGTTGTCATTTTCCTTGTCTCTTGGCCTGATCAAATAAAATCAAAGAAGCCTTTTTCAACACCTTTTCTTTTTCTTTCTTTCTTTCTTTCTTTCTTTCTTTCCTTCTTTCTTTCTTTCTTTTTCTTTCTTTCTCTTCTTTCTTTCTTTCTTTCTCTTCTTCCTTCTCTTCCTTCTCCTTCCTCCTTCCTTCCTCTTCCTCCCTCCTCTTCTTCCTTCTTTCTTTCTTTCTTTCTTTCTTTCTTTCTTTCTTTCTTTTCTTTTTTTTCTTTCTTTCTTTCTTTCTTTCTTCTTTCTTTCTTTCTTTCTTCTTTCTTCTTTCTTTCTTTTTTTTCTTGAGTTGGAGTCTCACTCTGTTGCCCAGACTGGAGTACAGTGGCCGCTCCCGGCCACCGCAGCCTCGACCTGCTGGGCTCCAGCGATCCTTCCGCCTCAGCCTTCCGAGTAGCCGGAATTACAGGCATGCACTACCACGCCCGGCTGATTTTTTGATTTATTGTAGAGATGAGGTCTCGCTGCCCAGGCGGGTCTTGAACCCGCGGGCTCAGGCAATCCATTCACCTCAGCCTCCCAAAGGCGCGGGATTACAGGCTGAGCCACCGAGCTCGGCTTTTCTTTCTTTCCATGCCATTTGGATTTATTTTTGTTTTGTGAAATGAGCTAAACTCATGATTTTAATTTAAGACACTGTAGCATATTTTCTTTGTATTATGAAATATAGAAAAAAATTATTTTCCTTTTTTTATGATGTTACCAGAAGGAAAGGTATTTGGCTAAAAATTACTTTGAAGGACAGCAAATGTTTTTTTCCCACCCTAGTTTGCATTTCTTTTTCTTTTTTTTTTTTTTCTTGAGTTGGAGTCTCACTCTGTCGCCCAGACTGGAGTGCAGTGGCCGCTCCCGGCCACCGCAGCCTCGACCTGCTGGGCTCCAGCGATCCTCCTGCCTCAGCCTTCCAAGTAGCCGGAATTACAGGCATGCACTACCACACCCGGCTGATTTTTTGATTTATTGTAGAGATGAGGTCTTGCTGCCCAGGCGGGTCTCGAACCCGCGGGCTCAGGCAATCCGCTCACCTCAGCCTCCCAAAGGCGCGGGATTACAGGCTGAGCCACCGAGCCCGGCTTGCATTTCTTTCTTGTCTAACACAATCATTCTATTCCAAGTTTTTTCACACTGGAGCTCAGCCAGACCTGTCCTGCTCACACTTGCCACAATTTTTCAAAGTTATCTGATTTTCCTTCCCTAATCAAAATTTGCTATTTTTGTCTTGTTTTTGTTTTCAATAGATTTAGGAGGTACAAACAGTTTTTGATCTGGGTTTTACGTGTACCCTCCACCCCCATCTGTGCACATAATACTTGATTGGTGATTTTCCTTCCTGAACCACTTCCCTTCTTTCCTTTCTGAGTCACCAGTGTCCACTCTACCATTCTCTATGTATTTGTGGATCCTTGGCTTAGTACTCACATATCAGTGAGAACATGCAGCATTTGGTTTTCTTTTCCTGAGTTAGTATACTTAGGGTGATGTTCTCCAATTCTATCGAAGTTGCTGCAAAAGAGCAAAATAAATAATCAACAGAGCAAATAGGCAACCTATAGGATGGGAGATGTTCACAAACTGTAATCTGACAAAGGACTGATATCCAGAATCTACAAAGAACTCAAATCAGCAAGAAAAGAGCAAGTAACTCCATTATAAAGTGGGCAAATGACATGAATAGATATCTCTTAAAAGAAGATACACAAATGGCCAACAAATATATGAAAAAATGCTCAATATCACTCATCATCAGGGAAATGCAAATCAAAACCATAATGAGATACCACCTTACATCAGTCAAAATGGTCTTAAAAAAATAAAAAAAAACAATTGATGCTAGAGTGGCTGTGGAGAACAGGGGACATTTATACGCTGTTGGGGTGAGTGTAAATTAGTGTAACCTCTATGGAAATCAGTATGGAACTTTCTCAAAGAACTCAAAGTAGATCTACCATTTGATCCGGCAAGCATACTACTAGATATCTACCCATAGGAACAGAGGTGTTGTTAAAAAAGATATCTGTATCCACATATTCACTGCAACATAGTTCCCAATTGCAAGGATGTGAAATCAATCTAAATGCCCATCAACTGATCAGTAGGTAATGAAAATATGTTATATATACGAGATGGGATACTATTACTTTGTTTGTTTGTCATGGGTTCTTCTTAGAACAGTTAGATAATGCAATTATGAACTTAGGAAAGGAAAATAGCCTATATGACTATGCTTCTAATAGAATATATACATCTAATGGAGCTACCTGTGTTATAGACTAAAGAAGGAATCCTAAAAATGGGGCTCTATGCAAACCATCTTTATGACAGACTATATCAGTGGTTTTCAAACTGTATTTCATAAAACTGAAGGTCAATGGAGGTATCATTGGGCACCCTGGGACGAATGGGGGAGAGTAAGACGCTAAATGTATATGGTTTTATGTTCCTTCACTTCTTGTTTAACAGAGAAGCTCCTCTTTTTTTCTGTTTTCCATCAGGTGTTTATGCAAGATTTTATAAAATTACAAACCTCTGAACTACAACATTCTTAAATGTATAAGCTTTCTCTTTATATGATGTTTTTCTCTTCATGCTAGCTTGAACATTACAAGTATTCAATATATTGAAAGAGTAAGTGAATGAGTAAATGAATAAATTAAATGTACAGGAATTTCAGTTCTCTTCCTCATTATGTCAAGTACTGATTTCCCACTATAGTTCCTATGACCTTTAGGCAATATAGTTCTTCTGTGACTTTATCTAATTTTTTTTTCTGTAGCTTTTTAGATCTTTGTAAATTTGGGGATCGTCATCAATTTCATTATCATACATGTTAATTTATCATGATTATTGTTTGTACTATTATAACAAAATATTGAATGCTTATTTTACATATACTACCGACTTTTGTATTCATCAGAAATCAATGAAGTAAGAGATATCTTGATTTTACAAAGAAAAAATAAAAACCAAATAATATGTCCCAAGGTACACATCCCTAATAAGAGAAAAAACCTGGAATTCAAGTCTAGACTGATTTAATTCCAAACTGCATGCTCTAAACCATTGCAGTAAGCCAAACAGTCTTCCTCTATACTATACTGTTTTTTGCATTTATTTTCTTCATGTCTCTCTTTAAACATACTGGCATAATGAATAAATGTATTCACAAAGCTGTTTTTGTGAGATGAGTCTACACTTGCTGACCTCCTAGTCTCAGCATTGCTGAATCATGATACTTAATATTATAGACAACGAAAGAGAATCTTTAATTCTTTTTTTTTTAACCGAGAATGTTTAATTCTAATTGACTGCATTTCCTACAAGTAAGCTTCATTTCTGAAAGTTTGGCTGAGTATCTCTTTAAGGAAAAGTGGGACTGATGAAAGTTGACGGTTAAGTACATCATCCAGTGCCATATACAACCATGGATGTTACAACTTGGATGCTAAAACATCTAAATAGTCCCTTCATTCATAGTTTCACCTTCTGATAATTGGTGAAACTCTCTAAAAATAATGTTATGTGCTTTTTCAGGTGGACTATGCATTTGCATTGCTTCAGATGATCCAAAACGGACAATTGAAGACATCAATTCACCAATAAACTGAATTGAGTATCATTGTGCATGCCTGTAGATAGAAAGGGTTAGGTCAGCCTTTAAATAAAACATTCAGGGTAGCTTCAGTGAACTAAGATCTCGCAAAAGGTAGTCTATAAACATAGAAATAAAGCCTGCATTGTATGAAAGAACTCCAGACAAATGGGCAGCTAGATAAACTCACATAAAAGTCACTAATAAGGAAAAATATAACAAAAACAATGAGAGATAAAATTATAGAAAGGTGACCAAAAAGCTAACTATTAAATTGGACCATGAGACACTGCCATTTTGTAAGTCAAAACTGGTTAAATATTGGAGATTTCATTTGGTTCAACATAACGGCATTTTCCTCAAAGATAGAGAAGGAGAAAATAAATACAGTAGAACCTGGAAAGACTTCAAAATGTGAAAGTGAAGATTACATGAGTAAAGGAGAACAGAGAGTTTATAATTTCTTTTTTGACCCTTAGACCTCTTCTATACTCTTTTCCTGAGAATAAGTTCCTGGTGGTTTCTGAAAAAAAAAAAAAAAAAAAAAAAAGAATTTCTTATTTTGGACTCTGTGGTCTCAGCATTGGATACAGTGGCCTAGAGTGGAAAAATTGATGAGGCAAATTCTTCCTAGATGAATTCAGTCACTGTGAGACTTTTCTAAAAGTCATTTTGATTTTGCTTAGCTATACCATGTGTGTGATCTTGTGTAGTGTTTTAATCTGAGATTGACAAATGTTTTATGAAAAAAAAGCCAGACAGTAGCCAGGCTCAGTGGCTCAGCCTGTAATCCCGCGCCTTTGGGAGGCTGAGGTGAGTGGATTGCCTGAGCCCACGGGTTCAAGACCCGCCTGGGCAGCGAGACCTCATCTCTACAATAAATCAAAAAATCAGCCGGGCGTGGTAGCGCATGCCTGTAATTCCGGCTACTTGGAAGACTGAGGCGAAAGGATCGCTGGAGCTCATCAGGTCGAGGTTGCGGTGGCCGGGAGCGGCCACTGTACCCCAGTCTGGGCGACAGAGTGAGATTCCAACTCAAAAAAAAAAGAAAGGCAGATAGTAAATATTTTAGATTATATGGACTACATATGATCTCTGTCACATATTCTTTTTTTTGTCTTCAAATAAATCTTTATAAATTTAAAAGCTAGCCGGGCTCGGTGGCTCAGCTTGTAATTCCGCGCCTTTGGGAGGCTGAGGTGAGTGGATTGCCTGAGCCCACGGGTTCGAGACCCGCCTGGGCAGCGAGACCTCATCTCTACAATAAATCAAAAAATCAGCCGGGCATGGTAGCGCATGCTTGTAATTCCAGCTACTTGGAAGGCTGAGGCGGAGGGATCGCCGGAGCCCAGCAGGTTAAGGCTGTGGTGGCTGGGAACGGCCACTGCACTCCAGTCTGGGCGACAGAGTGAGACTCCAACTCAAAAAAAAAAAAAAAAAAAATTTAAAAGCTATTTCTAGCTCAAAGGAGTTACAAAAAAAGACCACAGGCTGTATTCGGCCAATAGGTACAGTTAATTGAGTCCCGTTTTAGGTAAAAACTTCTACATTTTATGTTTTCTTCTTTCAGATTCATTATCTTTTTCCCTTTATTTTCCCACTTTTCATCCAATTCCTCTCTCCCTTCCTCATTTTTCACAATTCATACTAGATTGTAACACTATCTCTGCCAATGAAAACTGAAATAACTTGGATAAGTTACTTCTGCAGACAGGACTGTCTCACCTAAAAAAAACCCCCAAAAAACAGGTTGTACTTTGTGATTGCTAAGGTTCTTCCAAGCTTTGCCAGCCTTTGATTATATTTTTAGCCAATGAATGGAAAAATAAACAGAGAAAGTTGCAGAGACATATTCTGGGAAAGTCAATGTTTCTAAAGGGGAATAAATATTTTACTAAAGATTTAATCCCTGAGTTATATTTCTTTCTCACACATGGGGTGCAGAAATATTTACTCTGCTAAAGAAAAGGAAGACAATATATTACTTTGTTCTTTAAATAGATCACTTCATATACCCATATCTTAAGCATGTTCCTTTCATTCAATATTTAGTGGAAGTCTTCCAGCTGGACTCTTTCCATTTGCCACTTACCATGACATCCAAAAGGAAGGAGAAAATGAGGTCAGATGTCTTTTTCCTCTTCCTACTGAAAGCAAAGCAAAATATGCTTTTAATGATTTTGGACAGATAGTCTAAGTCCCACATTTTAGCATTTGTAATTATCTTACTTGACTATAATATAAAATTAGATTCTATCTAGCTAGTTGTATCTTCAATTATTATCCTTGAACAAATGACTTTTTTTCTATTAGGCTTCTAGGCTACTGTTCTCAGTCTTAATCAGATCACTAGTTGATTTCTACAATATTTGACTTCAAAGGTGGTCATATTTTATATTTCAGAATAAATTATGAAAATATTGATAAGGTAGAGAAAAGAAATAGACATCGTCTTTCCTTTTACTGGCTCCTAGATCACTGCACTACTCCCTTATAGTGGTTAGTTCTCATTTAGTCTCGTAGAATATTAAAACCGAAAAGCATTTACTTCCAATTGTTCAATTTTTAAATGATACTAAAGTCCAAATGTGAAACTACTTGCTGCAGTTAACTAGCTACTTAGTGTCTGAGTCAAGAGTAAAATCTAGTCCTTCTAATTTTCAATATGAGCTGTTCCCACCATACTGTGCCTCATGACCTTTTAAAGTAACTTAATATTTCTAAAAGACTCATAAGTCTGTATTTGTGACTAGCAAAGAGTGTATCTATGTTTATCACTCAGGAATTAACAGAGGTTAAGATATTTGCTTCAAAGACTCTGGGTAACATACATAGGGGTAAGTTGCTTTTTCAAGCAATTATTGCTAAGCTTCCAGAAAAATAAACATTTCTTCTCTTAGCTGCTGGTACTAACCAAGTACAATTTATGAAATTTCTAGTTAATGCCTCATATGCTCAGACACTTTTGCAAATAATTGACAGAGAAAAAGTACAAAGAGTGTCCTTGCCATTTCTGCATCTCCCACACACAGAGAAATCTCATAACTAATCCTTGAGGGAGAGAGATATAACCTTCATGATTGGATTTTGCCCTTTTAAGCACTCTTCTATAGCATTTGAATTGAAGAAAGATGTAAACTGGCAGATAGCAGGGACCACATCTATTTAATTTGTATTGTACAGTACTTAGCATGGCGCCATGTATATATGGGCACTTGATAAATATCACTGAAAGAGAAATGCATTCCAAATGCATTTGTTGGCAATAAGCTTAGTTTTCATCCCCCTACTGATTGGGGATCTAAATGTCACATTCTTCCCACTTTATGCTTCTTAAATAAAGACTTCACTCTTCCTCTTGGTACAAGAGAAAGTTTTTAATGAGAATAAATTAATCTTACAAGTGAGAGAGCTTCACAGAGAGGGAGAATGAGAATAAATCCTAAAAAATCTGTCTCAACTACAGACCACCCAAAACAGAAGATTTAGAAGCCCTAGCTGAGATCTCTCAGGACAATAATATTTTTTCCTACTTTTCTCAGAAGTGGGCAAGACATTTTCTCAGTTTCAACAACATGTAGAACATGACTTATTGAATCAAATTTTATTATCTAAGGAGAGATTTACCAACTCTACTGAGATCCATTTTTTCTTTGTCTTAGGTACCTACATCCATTAGCTTGAATAGGAACTCTTAACTGCAGGCAAGTGCAGATTTGGTTATATAAGTGAATACAAATCTTTTCATGCTATATTATTCTTAAATCTCAGCAAATCAGTGTGGGTCACTCTGGAGAAATCAACACTTAATGGCATCATACTAAGTGGACCTTGAAATCAAAAAGGAAAACATCAAAGTGAAATAACTAATCTCATTTCATTATCAACTCAAAAAGAGAGCAAAAATAGCAAAAAGTTATTAGGTTTGAAGTACACCTGCCCATTGCTCACAATAGCAAAAACATGAAACCAATTGTGCTACCAATCAAAAGAGGACTGGATTAAAAAAAAAAAGTACTACATATATTACGCAGCCATAAAAAAAGGCCAAAATTATGAACTTTACAGCAACGTGGATGAACTTAGAATCTATAATACTGAGTGACCTATCACAGAAATAAAGAACTGAGTACCACGTGTTCTCACTTATAAGGAGACCTTGAGCAATTATCACAATACTGTAAGAAAAGGATAGTCAGTAGTGGGGAACTGCCAGGGGAGGAAGGGGGCAGGACTGGCAGTAGTGGGAATCTGCTGGGGGGAAGCACACCTCATGAACAAGGGTACATGCATAATGAACATTTGTATACCTAACCCTCAACTGTACCCCACATCTTTAAAATAAAAATAAAATAAATTTTAAAAAAGAAGTACACCTGCCTTAGTAAAACAAGCAGGATCACTTTTAAATATGAGGTTTTTCATCTTATTTGTGTCTCTTTAAGCAGTTTGAAAAAAATAAGTGAAATAAGTGTCATTAATTTTGAACAAATATTCCCCAATACCAACACGTGACTACTTGAGGATGGCAGAAGCCTGAAGTAGTAGTGCCTGACATTGCATTCATGTGAATAACCTAGATAAGTAAAATAATGTATTTTGTCCTTGTAATATTTATTTGTTACTATTAATTAATTTAATGCTCTTTTGCAATCAGCAGCTGTCATAGAAATCATCCATCTCAAATAGAGTGAAAACCAATAGTCCCATGTTAGATATATAGTTCATCAAGCATTACAGATAATATGGAAAATAAGTTAAGAAGTAGAGAAGATCAAAAGGACAAGGTTACCCATGGGAGAACTTCTTTTACTAAGTGGTCTATAGAATGGACAGACAGTTTTCAAGGCCTTTTCCCAGAGTAATTCATCACCCAGTGTATATTAGGTAGGGAACACATTTTAACAGTGTATTTTATAAATGGACCAACCTCACTCATCATATGGCTAGAAATGAAACCACATGGGTGATGCTATTTATCAAAACCTTTTTCCTTCTGAGAAGAAATAGCTAAGTTGCCTTTGCCACCCATGAGGAAAAATGAATCCAACAAAGCAGCATGAACCAATAAACAGACTGACGAAGACGAAATATGGCAAAAATCAAACAGAAAGGTGCGGAAGCTAAATCTACTTTGGCTGAATGTGAAGTTTTAATTGACAATTTCAGCCTAATACTGTCCGTTAAGAATGTACTCAAAGTCTCCCAGCAGTATGGTGCTGGATGTAATCATGGAATGTGTTTCTTAAGCTACATTTGTAGTACAGGATGCACCTTCCATCTCTGGGTTCAAGTCCCCAAAGTCAGTGTAATAAACCTGGAGAAACTGCAGCTCCAAAAATCCAACTTGAGAGACAGACACACAGAGAAAAAAAGTCTGTGACTCCATCCCACCGGCACACCACGAACTAGAATAACTAATAGAGTACTTCTGAGACATCATTTCTGTTAGAGAAACAGCTAACATCTCCTTAGTTACTATGACTCAGATCTATTGCCTGATTCTTCCTCTTTTTCCTGTTTTATCTTGAGGTTATTTAACAATTCCTATCAACTTTTCCTTTATTTTTTCCTGGCATTAGTCTCTTTATTTCCACTAACAACTTAATCCAGGGTCTTGTCATTTCATGCCTGAATTACTAAAGAAGCTTTTAGCTGCCTTCCCTGACCAACTGCTCCCCACCATAACAACTTGTCCCGTTAGACAGTGTCCCCCATTAGACATCCTACATGTCGCTGCCAACAGATCTTTCTAAAACACTGTTGTTCATCAGGTTATTCTTCTGCTCAAAACATTTCAATGATTTAAAATGCCCAACCCATACGTCTCTGCTTAGCTTTTAAGGTCCTTGATAACATGTTCCTGTACAAGCTCATTTCTCACTAGCATATACATGATACATCTAGTCAGGCTTACATTCATATTATTAGGGGAAATATATATTACCATTTCCATATCTCTGTGCACATTGGACCAACAACCTAGAAATTATCTGTACCTCAGTTTCCTCAACTATATAATGGGGGAGATAAGTTTGTTAGAAGAATTAAATGAGTTGCTTAGAACAGTGCCTGGCATGTACTAAGTACTATATGCATGCTTATTAAGTACAAAAAAGTAAACTTTTCATTTTTTCCTATATTTACCAAAATTCTATCAATTTACTCAGGTCCTACTTTAAGCATACCTAAATTTTCACCTTCCACTCCTTCACTTACCAAGTTCATGGCCCTCTAAACTCTCACCTGTATTCTCTACTGCCAAATATGATGTTCACTTGGATGTTGCTTTATATTGTTCACAGCTGTTTCAATGGCATACATTCAATCACCAAAGTCAATTGTGAATTCTTTAAAGTCAGGGGCATTTACTTCTCCAGTCTTCTGTAATGAAATATTTAGTACACAACAAACAGTAAAATATCTAATGATTATTAGAATAAGGAAGAAATATGCACAGTTCCTGGCCATTTACCAGGCAGGGAACAGCCTGCACCATTCTCCCATCCTTTAGTCTTTTAAATTTATGTGAGAACAATCTGAAAGTCAACATAATTTATATGCCTCCCAATTTCATCCTTTCCCTCTGAGCAAATTCTGAAGCATACAAAACAGAAAGCACGAATCAAAATCAACCCTTCGGATTTTAGTAAGTCTTCCAATTACTGTTTACTTCTTCCTTAGTAAAGACTGAGCAAACATCACTGGCTATATTCAAAAGTAGTTTTGCCTATAGTTTGCCTATGAACTGGCATCTATTCTGCCTAACAGACTTGTCTTAGGCATCTAGATTTTTCCTGCTAGACCCATATTAAGTTGATATTAAACAACTGCATGATAAAGTAATAGCTAAGGGGATATTTAGTCTTGTGGCGCAGTAAGTAGATTAAGAGTTTACTAACAATTTTCAAATATTATACTATATTATGTAAGTCATTTCATTTGATCTTTATATTGGTTTGTCTCACTAATAAATCATATTAAGTAGATATCGTTATAGTTTAGCGCTCAGAGAGATTAAGAAACTAAGTCACACAGCAAGTGGCTTTGTAATGAAGTTTTTTTATTTTTTATTTTTATTTATTTTTTTTGAGTTAGAGTCTCACTCTGTTGCCCATACTGGAGTGCAGTGGCCGCTCCCGGCCACCGCAGCCTCGACCTGCTGGGCTCCGGCAATCTTTCTGCCTCAGCCTTCCAAGTAGCTGAAACTACAGGCGCACGCTACCACACCCGGCTAATTTTTGATTTATTGTAGAGATGAGGTCTCGCCAAGTTGCCCAGGCTCAGGCAATCCACTCACCTCAGCCTCCCAAAGGCACGGGATTACAGGCTGAGCCACCGAGCCCAGTTATGGAGTTGTTATTATTAATAACAGTTAATAGTTTTTGAGAACTCACTATGTGACAGGCACTGTGCTAATTAATTTACTTGTGCTCTCTATTGAACTGCAAACGTGGTCTACCTGACTCTTGCATTATACCACCTTCCTCTGTACTACTCACAAATAACTATAGCAGAATATTTTGAAAAAAATGCTTTAAGGAAAATTAATTTCATTAAATTTTAACATTTGTATGGATTTTTGCAGTAGTATAAATGTCTAGAATTATGCAAAGACAACTGATAATGACTTTATATTTTCACATTAAAACTTGATACAACTTGCAAACAAAGATTAATTTGTCTAACATGGATTAGTGTAAACACCTGTAAGATATTACTCAGTATTTGAATACAGAATTTGGTCAACAGATCACACAAAATGGACAAAAAAGGGAGGGGAACTTTGGCAGGGATAGAACAGAAACAGTTCCTTTAATCATACCAAAATATGAAATTTCTTAGTGACAAGAAACTGACATTTATATTATATTCACCCTGCAGCTATATATTACTTTAATGCTACCAAAGTAAATAATAAAATTCATTAATGACTAATAAATCATGTGCAGTTTATTCAATAGTGTGTCTTCTGTTATCACAAAAAATTCCTTGTTGTTATTTGCATAAAATTCTCAAAGAGGATTTGTTGAAAAAAAGATACCTGAATGAGGCAGACTGAACTGATCATTGCATTCAGGATTCTAGTACCCTGAGGAGTCTGTCTAGATAAGCGATATACCTCAAGAATAGTCCTGGAGACAGGCTATTCCTCTTGGATGAGCCATAAGTGACACAGAATCATTCCCTACCTTATATCTCTAGAGTAGCAAAGAAGCCAGTTTTGCTTTGTCTTAGATATTTGATATGTGACAAAAGCAACAAATAATATTTCTCATTGAAAGGTATGTATCAGGTTGGGGGTTAGCAGAGAGACAAGCAGACTAAAAATGCTCAGTCATGCACTGCCTGCTCTATTTAATAAATACTTTCACTCTGAATAAGCTCATCCATTTCCTTGTTTTCAAATTTTACATGTGTCTTTGGATAGATAATTTTTTTTAGGTAAAACAAATAGAATCAAAATGTCCCCGCCCCCACACACGTTTTTTATTCTTATTTTACTCTCAATTGTACACTCTAGCCATTACTGTATGCTGCAAAGATTTTCATTGGTAAGCTGCAATGTTTTAAGGAAAAATTAAAAGTATATTTTCCCATATTACTAAGGGAAAACATGATCTAATGATCTGTAATGAGTAAAGATCTTTCTAGGAGTAAGTACGCTGACATAAAACATTAGGCAGCTCATATCTACAACAGACTTGATCTCACACTTAGACACGACAGATGATTTACGGAAGGGATTTCAATCCTAATTTAATCCTTATCATAATGTTTATGCTTTATGTCTTTACACCAGGATCACTCTTAGGAATCGTTTTCTCTTTAGCATTCATGACTGTCCAGTGATCTGAATGTTTTATATCAGAAAGTTAAATATGCACATTTCTCTTAAGAGAAAGAAGTTATTTCCTCCAAAAGTTAAGAGGAGGCATTCAAGAATATTATTGACTAGACTTTTGTAACAGATTACACTTAGTTAGGTATGTTCACAACACAAGTGTTAGAAAACTGAACTATTCAAGTTTGTACGCAAGAATAACAACCAATCCACAGAAGTAGTCTGCTTAGCTAATTTTCTCAGTAGATATGTCAGCAAAAATATTCTTAGTTAAAATTAATTTCTACTCTAAAAGTATTTTATGTAAACATAGGCAGTGCAGTAATCTTTTTTTTTTTTTTTTTTTTTTTTTTTTTTTTGAGTTGGAGTCTCACTCTGTCGCCCAGACTGGAGTGCAGTGGCCGCTTCCGGCCACCGCAGCCTCGACCTGCTGGGCTCCGGCGATCCTTCCGCCTCAGCCTTCCAAGTAGCCGGAATTACAGGCATGTGCTACCACGCCCGGCTGATTTTTTGATTTATTGTAGAGATGAGGTCTCCCTGCCCAGGCGGGTCTCGAACCCGCGGGCTCAGGCAATCCACTCACCTCAGCCTCCCAAAGGCGCGGGATTACAGGCTGAGCCACCGAGCCCGGCCAGTGCAGTAATCTTTAGCATAGTCTTGAGGATTCAACAAGGCCTTAGAAATAAATAGTCCTTTTCCATGTTTGGTCTGTTTAGATGCCTGTAGAGTTGATGTTGTGGTGGACTGGCTTCAATCTTTTTCTCTACACCAAAAGATTTCAGATCATATTTTTTAAAAAAAGTTTCCTACTTTTAGGGTTAGCTTTATAATTGTTATATTTATTTATATGCTGCTTTTTTTAACTAAATATATTTAAGATAGTATGCACAAATATAAGCAGTGCAATAAGACTTTTCCGAAGTAAATGAAGAAATTATGGTAAAGAAATTAGAAAGGTTAGTAAAAGAAGATTAATCCAGAGGTGAGGTTAGTATAAAAAATACATGCTGTGAGGTATAAATAAAACCTGTTACTTGTTACATGAGCTGCAGCACATAAAGTTTTTTAAAAAAATGTTTAGAATTAAAATTATTTTCAGAAATACAGCCAGAGAGAAATTTCTAATGTGATTCTTCAAGTGTATTATAGTTTATAATATGGTGAACAACGTTCTCAACAGCTTTATAGAAAACACAACCAACATCACCAGGCTGTTTTATAATAACTCAGTGTACAACAATGGTATTATGCCATTATGTTTAAACCTAGTGGTGTAAAAGACATTTTTCATGTATTTAGGACTAGATGATGTGGGTAACGGGGCAAGCTAGGTCTGGCTTAAACCAAAATCAAATTGAAAATTGTCTACAGGAATGGATTGCCTTTAGTTATTTCAGGTAATCTTGCAGAGATAATTTCTCAACTTAATTTTTGAGATGTATTTCTTGGTAAAGACTTATAGGTGATACTCTTTGTCATGTTTGGGACTGATGTTAATCTACACTACTTGTTAGGTACAGGCAGATATACTTGAATAATCAACAAAAATAGAGTAGAGCCTAAGCCTTCTTAGTAAAATTGAGGACACTTACCTGAGGAGGAACTCACTGAATTTTTTTAATAACAATAAACCAAGGGTGTACCTACAAGAAGGAGCAAGATTTCTCCTCAAAATAGTAAAGGTCAGCTTCATCTCATAAATGAACAAGCAATCAAGTTCCCAAAGTTCTGTGTCATACTGCATTTCATCACCATTTTTATCTTAAATTATTTTTTAACAGGGTGTAACCAAATGTCCTACTTATCTTTAAGCATGACATTAAAAACACTAATAAAACTCAAGTACTACAACTTTCCGGTGACTTCTCTAAAACTAGCTGCCTGAAAAACATAATCCTGGTTACCTGAAGAAATCTTCCAGTTGTATAAGACAGTTATCAATAAGTCAGTCAAACATTGGAAAATGCCTGTCAAAAATGATGAGTTTTAAAATAGTGGATCTTAAGCCACCTTTTCTGGAAGCAGTTGGATAGTGAGACTAGTCACTTATCACTGCCACAAGTAGATCACTACATTAAAACTCTTTCATCTTCATATTAGAGCATATTTAATTTTTAGCCTCCATGGGGTAAGAGAGTATGCACTTGAGCATTATGAGCAAGTATAAATTTGTGTGCCTAACACAGTACTTTGGTTATCATAAGCACACAATAAATTTTAAATGATTAAATAAATTTGTGAAATGATGGAGTAGATCACCTACCTCCCCAGAAAATTTCTTACCCCCATTTTGGGTCATGGTACTTGTTAATCTATCACTAGGCTGGGCTCGGTGGCTCAGCCTGTAATCCCGCGTGGCCGAGGTGAGTGCATTGCCTGAGCCCGCAGGTTCGAGACCCGCCTGGGCAACTTGGCAAGACCTCATTTCCACAATAAATCAAAAAATTAGCCGGGTGTGGTAGCGCATCTGTAGTTCCAGCTACTTGGAAGGCTGAGGCGGAAGGATCACCGGAGCCCAACAAGTCGAGGTTGCAGTGGCTGGGAGCATGCCACTGCACTCCAGTCTGGGCAACAGAGTGAGACTCCAACTCAAAAAAAAAAAAAAAATCTATCAGTAGAAGTTGATTCCATTAGGTACTTACTACCTTGGGGGTGGGGGGCGGGAGGCATCATATGAGGCCAGGCGTGGTGGTTCACACCTATAATCCTAGCACTTTGGGAGGCCAAGGTGAGAGAATTGCCTGAGCCCATGGGTTTGAGACCAGCCTGGGCAACTTGGCGAGACCCCATCTCTACAATAAATTTAAAAAATTATCCAAGCGTGGTGGCGTGGTGGCGCATGTCTATGGTCCCACTTACAAGGCTGAAGTGGAAGGATTGACTGAGCCCAGCAGGTCAAGGCTGCGGTGGCCGTGAGTGTGCCACTGCACTCCAGCCTGGGCAACAGGGTGAGACTCCAACTCAACTCCCCCTCCAAAACCGCCCCAAAACTATCCCATATCTGTAGTTCACAAACTGTATTTTGAATTTGAATCACCAACAGTTCATTAAGAAGGGAGATTTGCACCACATCCTAGAATCTTCTACTTCAGTAGTTCTGGGGATAGAGTTCAGAAGCTGCATTTTAACAAATGACTTACAGAAAATTCTATTGCCAGGTATTAGCAGATCTCTCTGTGAGAAGCGTTCTTCTGACATCACCCCTTAGCACCATAATTAAGGGAATTAGTTAATGGCCAGACCCTAAAATAATAGGGCATAGAACACTCCTAGAGTATGAGATTAGTGAACACTCACAATAGATATGGAAAAATGCAAATGGTATTATTTACTTCACAATGTAGTTCAGGGCCGTCCCTGGCTACTTGCCCACACAGAGTTTTGTCATTACCAAGAGCTATATGAATTTGGACCATAGTCTGTCTGAGTATTTCCATACATTTTAAAAATCAGGAGTGCAGGCATGAATAGTAATAATAACACCACAAAATTATAGACCAGAACTTTCTGTACCACTACAACCAGCGTTATAAGAAAAAGATGGTCATGATAGTGATTTCTAAAAAGTATCTTTTCCCCCTTAGCTTTCAGAATACAGATCAGTTTATTTATCCCTTAATCAGAAAGGAAGTCTCATATTTTCATTTTCTTCAGTGTAGTAAAAATATTTAATGACTAGTCCTATTAGATGTTTCTCTTGTAATTCAAATGACAGAAATCAACACAGCTAAAATATTGTTGCAGCAGGTCTTTCTACAACACATATTCACTCTCAAATCCTTAGACTATAATGTGAAATATACGTATACAATAAATGGAAACGTGGCATTATCATTTGTCATAGCAAAAACGGATTTAGCGATCAAGTAGTTGGTATAATATACCTAGTGATTCGGAAAATGAGATGTTAAAGAAAAGAGTAGAGTATAACAGAAAGAAGAGAGAAAGAAGGCTTAGATGTTTTCAGATAAAATGATGAAGTGCCTTTTATCAGGAATAAAGACTACATAGAAGCAGATGCACATTCGACGAGAACTGAGTCCTTAGGCTATAATATCTCTGGGGAAGAAAACCTGAGAAAGAAAACACAAACCATAGGTAATAGTAATAAAAATAGATAATAATTCCTTTAAACATTTACTGAGTTTCTACTTTCTTCAGGAAAGGCTATAGGCCCTGGGGTTACAATAAACAAACAAATAAATAGGGCTTTTACCACCAAGGAGCACACAGTCTAGTGAAAGAAACAAAAAGGTGGCAAACAATCACAGTATAGTATAGTTAGTACAATAACAGAGACTTAGAACTTGTAGAAGAACTCAGAAAAGGGAGAGAATAGCCTTACTTGTGAAGGGAGGAGGTTAAAGAAGGCTTTCTACAGAACTGGACCTTTAATGTTGAGCAGGAAGTTGTAAAGCATAAAATGCTTGGGGAAAGGCATAATACTTTACAATAACTGGTATCCAAATGAGGGCCAGGCACTGTAAGAATAGGACACAGAACACTTCTTGAGGGAAACTAACCACTTACAGATGAAATGAGAAAGTGAAAATGGTACCACCTACTTCATAATGTGGCTCAGTCTTACCAGTATCTAGAGACTTTATCACATTCCCAAGGGGAGCTGCATTATTATTTTTTAAGAGTAAGTATATCTTATATAGATTCTTAGAAGTAGATCACTAAATCTAGATTTCCAGTACTACTACATTTTCAATTTGACAGCTTTGTGTGTGTATGTGTATGTGTTAAAAGGCTTTTTATTCTTCTGTCTTCTGGATAGAATATTCTATTCTTCTATTCTCTTTGAATTATTTTCTGTACTCTGTAGTAGCCTTGTGTTTTATTTTCTCTGACAGTGCTAAAATCTTCTTTCTAGTATTCTGTCCATGTCCTTCCTCATTTTTCTTAATTGTCTGCCTCCAGCCAAATTAATTCTCCCTGAGGAAACGTCCAAAGGTCTCTACCTTTCCAAGCATTACAAGAACATCAGCAATGGAGAGGAATAATAGGCTCATCTGAGTGAGGCCAGGTAGGAAGCAGGGGAGAGACTGGATAGAAGGGGGAAAGACTTCAATGAAATGAGATATATGTGATTGAGTGGATAAAAAAGAATCCTCAGAGAAATTAGGGCAGCAAGAAAGTCTAGAGCATATCAGATTATTTCACCAACACAACACAGGAATGCTGTCTTCATGGTGTCTCTTACCCACTAAATTAAATCCATTAGGTACCTGGTATTTCTCCTTCTCTGTGTGGAACAATCTTTGATATGAAAAACTCCTTCCCACCTCTTTCCGAGTGCTCCCTTCCTCCTCTGCACTCCAAACACTGACCACTTTTTATTTGTTTTTCTGTCTTGACCTGATCTAAAAACAAACTTCTCTTCTTACCTTCTTAATTTGCTGGTCCTCAAATAATCAAGAAACGTAAAAACTTCACATAATCTTGAGAAGGACAGATGCTTTACTCCTTATCCTGGTATTGCATGTGCTTAGAGGAAACAGGAAAATGCTTAAAATGGTTCCAGCTAATTTCAAAGAGAAGGCACAAACTGCTGCCTGTAGCAGAAGGCTAGAGAAGACTGCCTATGTCATCACTAGCAGCTGTTCTCATCCAAAACAGGAGCATGAGGAAGGACTTGGATTCCAGCTGGGTAACGGAAGTAGAAAGATTAAATACATAATTTTGATTAAAATCTTTCTTCTATAACTTTCACACATATTTCTCTGTAAACATTTTCCTTTTTTACCCTCAAGTAAGAGTCAATGTGTCTCAGTGAGAAAATACACACATATATGCACACACATATAATAACTGAAACTCTGAGTTTTAGCCTCATTCAAGGTTCTTCTTATGACCTTGGGCAAGCATCTTCACCTCTGTGGATTACATTATGCTCACCTAAAGACAGTTGCAAAGCAAATTCTAGATCAATTTTTAAATTTCTTCATGAAAGAGAAAACATGATTTTCATTACCCTGATGATAGTGTATTGTATGAATTCATAAAGAATAGTACACTTTTACTTTTAGATAAACACGGATTATTACCTAAAAGTAGAGAAGTAGCAGATGGCATTTAACATGTAAAAAATGATATGGTTTTGAATGTATAATAATTACAAAGTTAAATCCTTACATGGAAGATATTTGAAGAAGATAGGTAGTTGTGGGTGGCTGTAATAAATAATGTTATTATTAAATTGAGAATTACTAAAAGAAATTAAGATGTCATATAGAAGAATAAATTTGAAATAGCAAAGACAGTTTTAGGCAAGACAGAAAACCTATAAACCATACAAGAATGAGTTGACTAATTTGACTATAAAATTTAAAAATTTCTGTGTGACTTAAACACCATTAGCATAGCTCAATGACAAGTGCTATAACTGGAAATCATATTTTCATAATATACAACAAAGGAAACCAAAATCCCTAAATATAAAGAGTTTTTATAATTCAATAAAAATAAATTATCTAAAAGAAAATTTATCATGTACAAGGAAAAAAAGGTACAGAAGAAATACAGTTAATAAACATGACAAGATAATCATCTCACCAGTAATCAGTAAGCTAACATTAAAGCAAAATAGTATTTTTCAACTATGTAAAAAGGTATTCTCATGTATTATTGACAGATATATAAATGATTATAGCCTTTTTGGCACATAAATGAATATATGTTGACGAAAGCATTTAAATTACACAAATTTCTCTGTCCTACAGAAATACTCATACATGTGCATAAAGACATATGGATATGGATATTTATTGCACAACTAGCAGTAGCAAAAGATTTGAAACGTCTTAATTTTCCCCAAACAAGAGGCTGATTAAATAATTTGTATATGTAAAAGCATGCAATCATTAAAAAGAATGAGGAAAAACTACTGTCAAGAATTGTCAAGAGTCTGAAATTTTATTATTGACAGATAACACATTTCTTGCAAGTTAATGTGTTAGCTTCCCATGGTTTCATGGGTTCTGGTAGAAGACAAAGCAATTCCTGGATCATAGACAAAGAATTGTATAATTTGTGGCACAGCAAACATTATGATCTTCATATTCACATAGGCTCCTCTTGACCATGGAGGTAATGCACAGATGCCTACTTGGATGCTGCACACATAGTAGGCTTGTATCAAAGCTAAGAAACTTGGAGTTTAGAGAAACAAAATCTTTTATAATGACTTATAAGCAAACCTTCTGATTTGTATCTTGGAGGGAGACATTACCTGTATTATACTGGACTGTATTATAGCTGTATTATACTGGACATTACCTGTATTATATTGGAGGGAGACATTACCTGTATTATAGACATCTGTATCTTCCAAGGCTGTTTTCTTTACAAACATCCTTGAAGAAGTAATCGCAAACAAAAGGTCAGCTAGTGCCTATACTCTCAAGCTGTGTAGAAACAAGAAATTTATGGAAAATTGTCTCTCAATGATGTCCACCCTTCATTTCTACACCTTTTTGGCATCTGTTAAATTTTCCCAGGTGAATGTCACTACAACAGCTACTCTGATTCATCTGATCAACAGAAATAAGATAAAATATATTCACTTTGTTTTCTACGTCATTTAATTAAGGTTTCTATCAAAGGGCTTCAAACATCAGGATGAAACCAATCTGCAGTACTGGCTTCAAATATGCTACCTTCCCTCCTTCCCTCAATCCCCAAATTCCTAAATTGAATCATTCGAGTGACTACTATAAACCTCCAGGGTCTACCTTTGAAAGTGTGTTAGACTGCTTGGGCTGCCATAATAGAATGCCGCAGACTGGATGATTTAAACAGCAGAAATTTATTTTCTCACAGTTCTGCAGGTTGGAAGCAGAAGATAAAGGTTCCAGAAGATTCAGTTACTGGTAAGAGCTCTCTTCATGGCTTGCAGATGGCTGCTTTCTTGCTGGGTCCTTACACGGTCTTTTTTTGATGCATGCCTGCTGAAAGAAAGAACTCTGTTGTCTCTCCTTATATAGACACAAATCTTATCAGATCAAGTTGCCACCTTTATGACCTCATTTAACTTTAAGTATGTAGTACTAAAAAGTTCCTGTCGCCAAACCACATTGGTGGTTAGAGCACCAACATATGAAGTTGGGGAGTGCAGGTGAAGGCAAGCAACTGTCCATAACATAAAGCCAAGGAGATTTACCTTAAGGTTTTTTCTTTTAATTGACAGATAAAATTGCATGCATTTGTTGTGTACAACATTATATTTTGAAAGACATATACACTGTGAAATGGCTACATCTAGCTAATTAACATATGTATTACTTTATAAAATTATCATTTTGTGGTGAAAATTTGAAATAAACTCTATTAGCATTTTTTATACTTAAGAAAGTGCTATTTATAATGGTTGGGGTCCTACCAGCAGGACCTATCATTAGTCAGAAGGCACAGGTTTATAGTGTCTACACTGTGGCTTCTTGGTCAGCTGGTAAACCTTTACCTTCTGGATTCAGTTTAATAATGGAATATAGTTCTTGTTTTTTGGAGGGACTGTCTGAGGGCAATCAGCTAAATTTGTGGTTTTTGTTCATCTTCAGCAAGGTGGCATTCATCAACCACACAGAACGATTGAGAAAGGAGGTGAGAATGGGGTAGTATCTGAAGATTATGCACACAAAGTGCAGGAACTTGAACCACCTCCCGTCATTTCTAATAGACTTCTCAGTAAGGTTAAGGAGAATAATGATTAATTCACAGTTGGTGCTAGCTAATAGTGGCTGAAAGATGTGGTATTTAGTTGCATTTAAGATTTTGGTCATACAGGAGAGCCACACCAGGGAAGTTACATTCATAAGAAAGTTTCCCAAGTGGATGCAAAAAACAAAAACTCATTAATTTCCCTCCCTTCCTCACATCTCTCAGGATATAAAGTGTTCCCTTTTTCTCCATCTTCATAAAATCAGTATACTTTTTCCAGTATCTATAACTTCACCATTTTTTCCCCAACCATCTTATATTTACTCCCAAGTATTTCATATGAAAGAGTTAAGTGCAAGACGGACAAAGGCATTTTTATAAACTTAATTCAAATTAAAGTTGAATCCTCTAGTTTCCCTTTGGCCAGGCTATCACCTTGACAGTATATTAACCAGTTTAACCAAAGAATGATACATCGTGCCTAGGAATGGTCAAGACAGAATCCTGAATTTTCAATAAAGTGTGTTATAATCATCCCCCCTACCTTTCTCCTGATCATTATCTAGAAAGCTGCTGGGAGAATATGATCCATTTCTGAAGAAAGCTAAATTCAGTGACAAAATCATCTTAATAAGGTGTGTGGATCAAGTGGTAGCAAGAAAGGTAGAGTAAGAAACTTTTTGAAATAATATTTGAGATCAACAATAAGAGATACTTGTAGATGGAGGAAGCATAGATGCCCATCAAATACTTTGACTATCAGCTCACTGTTGAGTCACTTTTATGATCAAAGTACCATTGTCAGACTGCATTGCAAATGATTTAGAAAGCTGAGCACATAATACACGAAAGTTTTGAGTCATGATAACATGACCAGAATCAGCTACTCAAACTGGAACAGAAACTCTGTAACCCAAGAATGTGTCAACAGCAACGAAGCAAAAAAACCCTTAGCTTTGAAAAGAGGGCAAAGGTCCAATATAGCCATTCATTCAGGAGTGGACAGGGCAATGTGACCTGTGCCAATGCGTTTCCCCTACCACGAGACAATCAAGTTAACCTTTGGTGGGGATCACAAGTGTGGCACGCAGTGGCATCTTATGCACCAGAAACATAGTCTATTTTTTGCTGTTTATGGTGATGAATATGTCACCATTTGCAGTACAATGACAGATAACAGCATAGGCAGTGATTTGATCAGCACAGTCCTGAACAGAAACTTGATTTCCATCAATCTCATCAGAGAATGGGTCCTTATATGGCCTCTACAAACATGACTCTGACAGTTTAGACAATAGCCACAACTGGTTCCCACAACTTGCAGGTCAAAACAGGAAAATTTTCAATCTGCCAGTCTCTATTTTCCCAATTAGCCATCTAGGTCACTGGCAGCAGTAATCATAAAACAAGGTTCATCAAGAAGAATATTGGACAGAAGTATGAGAACAACCTTGAATTCTGTCCTCTGAGCTGAGTGACCATGCTTCTGTGACCATGGTTCTGTGACAATGGTTCTGTGTAGCTAGAGCTGAGGTTGAACAGCTACCACAGACCAGTGGACATCATTGATTTCAGATTCACCTAACTGTGAATGAACCAGGACCATGAATGCAGGGAAAAATCCATGAATCAAGAGCTTTATTAAACCAGCAGTTTTGTTTCAGATGGCAGAATGGGCAATAAATTTTCTCCCGAAGGGATAGCTGCTACTTTTTCATGTAAATTCAAGAAGTTACTAGGGTCAGACTAGCTGCATTCTTAAGTAAACAATTTCTGTTTAAAAAGTGAAGCTTATTAGGTTTTTTCCACATTATTAGTCATTGAATGTGACTTAATCCATCTCAGAATAGAAATATCAGGCTGAGAGTTCCAAGGTCTCCTTGGGTCTGGTGTCAATTTCTATTAGAACCCAATAGCAAGCCAATAGCTGGTTTACAAAAGGGATGATGAGTTCAGATCTCTAATGGGTACCTCCAGGTGAAGGTTGACTCCATCTGCCAAAAAGACTGATTGGAAAAATTATCAGTCTTAGAGAATTTACTCAAAGGTGTCAATAGGGCTATGGGTCCTAAAGGTACTAGCACTTCTCTATATGTGGCTTCTCTCCAGTTGGGCTAATCCTATCCTTTGTAAACACATAAGGAAGTACAAGCATATAATATCAATTTTATAATAAATTCAGATATAAAAGCAAAAACAATAGTAAATATGCCAAAAGATCCCATTCATGAGGTTGTGTTAGGCTTTGCTTTTGTTTTATGAAACCAGTTCAAAGCCATCACTTTAATCTGGGTTCCTTCCTCAATGGGATTAGGTAGGATGGTGACTTGGGTACCTACATCCAATAGAGTCATCAAAGTGTCAGTCCTTTTCCTTTCTAAAGTTCCTCAGTATATTCACTTAAGTGCATATATTCCTTGGTCCCTCTTGGAGATAAGCTGTACTGCTAATCATCTTTGTATCTTAGGTTAAATAAAAATGAGGTGGGGAAGGAGAACATGGAGGGAATGATTCCATTCTAGTAAACAAGACACTATCCGATTTGAGAAGCCTGGAAGCTGCTCATAGCTTAACTAAATACACTTAAAGGTTTTAGATGCACCAAAGTTCTATATATTAATGTTGACACCATTTAATTGAGCTTTGAGAACACCTTGACTCAGGTGTTACAGTCACATTCCTTTCAGCTGGAGTGTAAGCTCAAAGCTCCATGGTCATGCAAAAATATTTTCTTCCTCCTGCCTGGAGAAGAGTGGAAATAATCAAACACCATCTGAGTGATTTGTTTCAATCCTACCACTCATTGCTCATCTTCTAAGCACTCAGCAACCGGGAGGACAGTGAGGGCTCTTTATTTCTTGTCTGCCACTACTTTTTGCAACAGTATGCACTAATGAATCTCAGATAGACATTTTACATCCTTAACCTCGCTTGCAAGGCCTTTATCTGGTCTTGTATAGAAAGTCATGTCTGTCAGTTCTCTATTCTTCTGATCAATAGATGTCAAGAACTGAATGGTTGAAGATTTTATTCCAATGGCCGAAAACCAAGTTGCCTGTTACAATTTCATGGATGATGGTTGGAGATGTGAGACTCCTGACTCAGAGACAAAGAATGTACTACTCATGGCACAGCAGGCAGTATAAGCTTTGTACTTGTGCTTGTTCCCCTTGACCCCAAGTCCCACAGGTATAATACAAAGAGGCACAAGTGGATGCTGTGCACAGTGGGCTTGTGTCACACCTAAGGAAACCTGCATTCAGGGAATCACGATCTTTAAAATGGGCTATACAGAAAACTGCTTGAAATTTGCATTTGAAGGAGATATTATCTTTATTATACTGGACAGGGAAAAAAAGAAACCTGTCTTTGGCTCTGGAAGGAGACAGCATCACTATGTTTCCAGGCTGTTTGCTTTATAAACATCCTTAAAAAGAGTTCAGAACAAAATGACAGTTTGTGCCTCTGTTCACAGAAATATGAGACCCAAGAAAACTTGTCTCCCAACAAGAATATGGAGGATGAGGAGGACCCACTCCCCAAAAGGGAATTGTCTTTTGGAGCATGGACCCCTTGTAGTACAGACTTTCCCCCATCCCTGTAAGTGTTCTAGGAACCCATTGGCATCAGAGTACCAGTTAGCATTGTGTGAGAGACTGCAATAGGCTTCAGTGAAGTTTTTTCTTTGAGATTCTTTCAACACGTTTCCTCATTTCATGATGGATGATTTTCAAGCACACCTGCCCACAATGTGCTGAATATTCATCAGTTTTTAACCAAAAATGGCATGGTCCCTGCGCCCCACCCTCGCTATTCACCTGATCTTGCCCTGAGTGACTTTTTTTTTGTTTCCCAGAAAAAAAAGTCCTCAAAGTGAAATGTTTTGCCAATGTGAAAGAGGTGAAACAGAGAACAGCAGAAGCATTAAAAGACATCAAAATTGATGAGTTCAAAAACTGTTTTGAGCAGTGGAAAAAGTTTCTTGATAGGTGCATTGCATCAAACAAAGAGTAGTTTGAAAGTGATGGAAGTTTAAACATGTAAGAATAAAATACACAATTTTATATAACTAAATTCCAGGTTTTGGGGGTCCCCCTCATATGTCTTATAATGTAACACTGTACAAGCCACAATGTTAAGTAATAAATTCCGAAACAAATATATATATATGATCTCAGTAATATAAAGAAGTATGATGTTTGTGTTGTGCTCCTCTAAATGTTTCTATAAAATCTTAAACAAGAATGTTTTGGGGTTATTATTTATATAGTAATAAGTTTAAAAGTGAATTGAACAGAATAAAGAGTCTATAAATATTAAGATTACTTTAGAGTATAGAAACAATTCTCCTATAAGTTATAAAACCATTACTAATGAGTTAATTAAATAACTCTAAAGCTAAGCTCAAAAAAATCTAACTGTCCAAATGGATTCTGTTTCAAGCTATAATAAAATAACGTGTATTTTGCTGAGACAAACATTGGAATGTTGCTGCCTTTCGAGAAAATCAGAGAGCTTAAATTTTAAGGAATAAAGTAGATACAATAGAAATATCTGTTGTTAAGGTTTTCTTTTTCTCTTCATAAAAATGTGGAAGTTCATGTCCTCCTGACTGAAAAAAATAGTATGTTGAGTATTTTAGATATACATATATACATAAATGTGTATGTATATATGTGTGTGCATATATATATACACTCATACCTATGCATGAATTTGTGTCTTATATCCACACACAGAGATATAAGTTCTATTTGTTATACTTTCAATCTTTTTGTTGTTCTGTCTCCACCTTTATGTGAAAAATAACAAAGAATTTTGATAAATCTGATATATTTGTAAAATGACTTCAAAGATTCATTCACTTACTTTTTCATCTGTTTATTGATTGATCAAGCATTTATGCCAGGCACTCCTCTAGATGCTAGCCATACAGAGGTTAACATATGTCTTTTATCAGAGAACTTATATTCTAATGGTGGGAAACCAACAATAAAAAATATATATTCTAATATACTACAAAGAATAAAAAGTAGAGTAAGGAAATATAACTTTATAAATATGTTTCTTTAGATAGAATAGTAAAGAAAGGGCTCTGTGTGGAACACATACATGAAAGAAGTGAAGGAATGAACCATGCAAAGTTTATAGAGAAAGAAGGCAGTCACACAAAAAATGAAATCTTAAACTTAAATTTTCACTGTTGACAGGTGTGAAAAACCTCAAAGGGTCTAAATGCTCAGTGGTTTTAAGTTGTATAAAAGAATATCAACCCAATAATTATCTCTCCAAAATAAAGTTGAGAGAGTGTTAAAAAAATTATAATCAACCTTAAAGATAAGAACAGGATTATGTTGAGCCATGATAATTTGAAAGGAAATGCATCTATAAAAAGTTATTTATCTTTTCAGACATTACTGACTGTGTTTTTGAATTTTTATATTGAAATATTTCATATTAAATGTTATAGAGAATACTATTAAAATAATATAATAAATACTTTCTCTTATTTTATTTGCTTTATATCTGATTTTAAAGACATAAATGATTACATTTACAGTTGAAGATCCCTATACACCTTCTTACTTTTCCAAACTTACTTTCCCTACCTTCTCTAGGTGTAATCACCATCCTGTATTTTGTATGTAGGTACAAGGGGTAGACCACATCAGATACCTCTGATGCACATTCTCAGTTCTTCTTGGCTTCAGTTTCCCTTATTCCTGCCACCACTGTAGATACGTTTATTGTGTATGATCTGTTCAGTTTTATTCAGATACAGTCTGACAGCACCTTACCTCAGGCCCAAAGTCTGTATTTCTTTTTCTCATCCCAGTGCTTCTCTATTGCTGTGGTGGCCATGAGACACTGCAAGAGTCCACTCAAGTTCATGCAAGTTTCTTACAGTTTGGAAGTGTGAAAATATAAATATCACATGAAGCAAAATCTTGATCATCAGTATGGACGTTAACAGAAATATCCCATCTCCTTACTATTCCTAAACAGAATCCTGAAATATGTTTCATATGGCTAATCACATGATCCTGAGAGACAGAGAAACCAGTAGCCTATATGTAGAGGTTTCCAACTTAAAAATGTGTGCTTATCTTGGCTCTCCCACCTTTCCTGCTTTATTTTCCCTGTCCCTCAGCCCTACTCCCTGAGATCATAAGCCCAGATAAGCTATTTACACATAAATGTTCATATCATGCTTTACTTTCTGGGGAATTCAGGGTAAGAAAGTTGTCTTTTGATGTACCAGAGCTTTTACATTTTTTTTTTTTTTTTGAGTTGGAGTCTCAGTCTGTCGCCCAGACTGGAGTGCAGTGGCCGCTCCTGGCCACCACAGCCTCGACCTGCTGGGCTCCGGCGATCCTTCCGCCTCATCCTTCCAAGGAGCTGGAACTACAGGTGCACACTACTATGCCCGGCTAATTTCTGATTTATTGTAGAGATGAGGTCTCACCATATTGCCTGGCTGGGTCTCGCACCCGCGGAGTCAGGCAATCCACTTGCCTCAGCCTCCTAAAGTGCTGGGATTACAGGCTGTGCCACCGACTTCAGCCAGAGCTTTTAGTTTTAATATAGTCAGTTTGTACTTCTTTTCCTCTGTGGTTTGTCTTTTGCAAGAAGTTTAAGAACTTCTCCCTACCCTAAGGGCACAGATATAGTCTTCTATATTTTCTTCTAAATATTTGCTGTGAAGGAAGAATCTACTTTTTTTTCTAAATGGACAATCAGTTATCTTAGTAACATTTACTGAATGAATATCCCATCATTTTTCAATTTTTATTATGAAAATTTTCAAACATACAGAGAGGTTGAATACATAGTATGATGTTCGCTACAAACTAAATGTTTATGTCCACCCAAAATTTGTATTTTAAAACTTAGTCTCCAATGTTAGGGTATGTAAAAGTGGGGACTTTGGGAATTGATTAGCACTCTAACAAAAGAGATCACAAAGACCTTTTTTCTATCTTCTGCCTTGTTGAGAAAACAGTGAGGAGATGATCATGTATGAACCAGGAAGCAGGTACTCATAAGACGTCAAATCTGCTGGTACCATGATATTGCACTTTCCAGCCTCCAGAATTTTGAGAAATGCATTTCTGTTATTTTATCTAAAATCCCACTCTATGGTATTCTGGTATAGCATTCTGAAGAGACTATGACAATGTCCAATTATGTAATTATTCACTTATTGCTAATATATTGCTTAACTGAATTGTTCTGTATCTTTCAGAGCATAAATGTCTTTTATGACTACTTTTTAAAAACCAGGGTGGCGGGGGTGGGATTGGCAGTTGCTAAGGAAGGGAGGGGCGCACCTCATCAACAAGGGTACCTGCATAATCAACGTTTGTATACCTAACCCTGAATTGTATCTAACATCTTTAAAATAAAAATTTAAAAAATTATTACACTGTAAATTTTAGCTGAATGCATTTTATTGTATTTAAGTTAGACCACAGTAAAGTTGATTAAAAAAAGGATACAGTCACGATTAATGCACTTTACATCTATCTATCTATCAATCATTTTTGAGTCTAGTCTGCACTCTATCACCCAGGCTGGAGTGCAGTGGGACGAGCCCAGCTAAAGCTCACTGCAGCCTTGACCTCCTGGGCTCAGTCTATCCTTCCACTTCAGCCTCCTGAGTAGCTGGGACTACAGGTACATGCCACCATGCCCACTTATTTTTTATTTTTATTTTTTGTAGAGACAAGTTCTCACTATGTTGCCTAGGCTGGTCTTGACTTCTCCCCTTGGCCTCCCAAAATGCTATGATTACAGCAGAATGAGTCACCATGCCTGACCTTCATTTTAAATCTTTAAATCTAGGGCAATTCTTTTATCTTTTAATTTTTTTGTGACAATTGTATTTTGAAAACATCAGGTCAGATATCATGTAGAATAATTCCATTCTGGATCTGTTTGTTTTTGTGCTCTGGGTGTTGTTTAACATGGTCTTTTATCTACTGTATTTCTTCTAAACTGGAAGTTAGATACAAAGACTTTATTTGAATCAGGTTAAATATATTTGTAAAATAATTATAGGTAATTCTTAAATACTATGTGCTTCATAATGTATAACATCAAGATGCCCGCAATGTTAGAGTTTAATGCTATTCATGATGCTAAGTTTGATTACTTCTTTGAAACCGTGACTACCAGTTCTAGCAATTGTAAAGGTAACTTTTTTCCTGTCGTAATTACCAATGTACCTTTCCTTTAGTGTATTACCTTCTTAAACACAAGAAAAAAGCCATTATCCTGTATTTGATGTATATTATTTTATGTTTCCTCAAATATTTAGTATATCTTTATTGTCTTAAACAATAGGTAATATACACATTGTAATAAATAGTATTTAAAATTTTATATAAATTTAAATATTCTTTAAGCTTTCTTCTATAATATGATTTTTAAATTAAGTATTTTATTTGTAAGAATCATCTACATTAACTCATAAAACCTCTGATTTACTGGTTTTTACTGTTGCGTAAGATTCTTCTATAGAGACCATTAACAAATGTAATGAAAATTACTTAGGGATAATAATGTATTAGTTTATAACACATAATAACATTAATCATTATCTTTGCCCTCAGAGGCAGGTCCAAAAAAGTAGGTTTAGAGGATTTCTGTTTAAGTCTTAGTACTACTTACTGTCTTTAAGTAAACTTTTGGTACCCAGTGTGCAAGAATACTAGACGAGAAATAGAGATATTTCCTTCTCCAAAGACCACATACATGAGTCATGAATTTTTAATTCCCTCTTCTGTGTGATATCATTTTTTCTGTCTCACCCATTACAATTCTTATATTTACAGTCAGTTCCATGGCAGTCCTTGTCTTGGGGATTCAAATTGCATTCAAATGTTAATGAGGACAATCATTTCTTCTGCACACTAAAATTCTAAAACATTGCAAGAAATTGGAGATACAAATAAATGGAAATATATCCTGTGTTTATGAATTGAATAATTATTATTGTTAATATGTTTATACTACCCAAAGAAACCTACAGATTCAATGCAATTCCAATGATGTTTTTCACAGAAATAGAAAAACAAACTTAAAATTCTTATGAAACCATTAAAGACCTCAAATAAATAAAACAACCTTGAGCAAAAAGAACAAAGACAGAGGCATCATACAACCTGATTTTAAAATCTACTACAGAGCTATGGAAACCAAAACATCATGGTTCTGTCATAAAAACACATAGATCACAGAAACAAAACAGAGTTAAGAAAAACAATCATGCATTTATGGGCAATAGATTTTCAACCAGTATACCAAAAACACACAATGGCTAAAGAAAAATTTCTTCTATAAATGGTGCTAGGAATACTGGATATCCACATGCAGAATAATTCAATTATAACCTCCTCATACCATAGTCAAAAATCAATTTTAAATGAATTAAATACTTAAATATAAGCCTGAAACTGTGAAACTATAAGTGGAAAACAAACGAAAAAAAAAAGCTTCATGACATAGACCTACACAATGAATTTTTTGATATGACCCCAAAAACTCAGGCAACAAAAGCCAAAATAGACAAAAGCTTCGGCATAGCTGAGGAAACAATCAATAGAATGAAGAATCAACCTACAGATTAGAAGAATATATTTGCAAGCTATATATCTGATAAGGAGATAATGTCCAAACTATGTAAGGAACTTAAGCAATTTAATAGTAAGAAAATATATAACCCAGTTTAAAAAATGGGCAAAGGACCTGAAATAAACATTTCTCAAAACATGTCATAAAAATGGCTAACAGGCATATTAAAAACGCACAATATCACTAATCATCATGGAAATGAAAGTAAAAAACACAATGAGATATCACCACACAACTTTTAGAATGGTTAAAAAGATGAAAGTTAAGTGTTGGAGAGGATGTGAAGAAAACAAAAAACCACTTGTACACTGTTGATGGGAATGTAAAATAGTACAGCCATTATGAAAACTGAATGGAGGTACCTTAAAAATTTAAAGATAGTACTACCATATGATCCAGCAATCCTACTACTGGATATATAACCAAAGGGTATGAAATTAGTATGTTAAAGAGATATCCATACTTCCATATTTGCTGCAACAATATTCACAAAAGTCAAGATATGGAATTAACCTAAAAGCTCATCCATGGATGAATGGATAAAGAAAATGTGCTATCCAGGTGGTCCCTGACTTACTATGGCTCAATTTATTTATTTATTTATTTATTTTACTTTATGATGGTGTAAAAATAATATGCATTCAGTAAAAGCTGTACTTGTAATATCCATACAACCATATTGCTTTTGACTTACAGTTCAGTGTTCAATAAATTACATGAGATATTCCATATTTTGTTATAAAATAGGCTTTGTGTTAGATGACTTTGCCCAACTGTAGACTAAAGTAAGTATTCTGAGCACATTTATGGTTGACTAGACTGTTGGGAGCCAACATGTATAGCTACATGGCTGAGGCCTGTAAAGGCCCATCTGGAAGATCGCCTCTGACATAGGATGTCAGTTATACCTATAATATTGGCGTGTGATTAGTGACCAGTGTGAATACATGGCAGTAAAACTTATAAGTAAAATCTCTATACGCCTGATGAAAGGTTATACAGCAGAATGACCTTGTCCTTTCTAAATCTTACTTCTTTCTAGATATTTTTTAACTTCTATTCCTGGTAGACTGGTGAGTCAGCTCTTGTTCCCAAAGGCAGTTCCTCCTAGGATTAAGATTAGAAACTAAAATTATCATAATAGTTTTATTGCCCCGCCTTTTAGCCGGGCAGGGCGTTTTTCTTCAGCTCTTGTTCCCAAAGGCAGTTTCTCCTAGGATTAAGATTAGAAACTAAATTATAATAGTTTTATTGCCCCGCCTTTTAGCCGGGCAGGGCATTTTTCTTCAGGATGTTTTTCTAGTTTCATTACATGCCGAAACTCTGTTTGCTTCAGCCCGTGGCCATTGCCATAGTAAACGTGCAGTCCATTATCCAAGAGTGTGACAGATACTATTTGATTTTTAGAATAGACTTGTTCGGATAAAACATTCATTTAAGATGATATAATTTCCATCGGAAAGATTTAAACAGTAATAAGCATTCGTAGAAAACTTTTAGGTTTTGTTTAAGCTTTTTAAGTTTCCTTTTCTCAGATTATGACTTTAGTTCCTGTTCCTGTAGGCCAATTTTAAGATCCTTTGATTAGTATACCGAAACTTTCCCAACGCTGTAGTTTTTGCTTCTTATATGACAATAGGAAATTTTACACGTAGCCATGTATTAATATACTAGGAAAAAGGATTTAAGTTTTGGGTTAAAGTCATAGTTTTATTAGAATAGAATGAGAATTATAGTGTTATGATTCTAAAATCATACGTCAATGATAATTATAAGATTTAATGATAAGGTATTAGCTTAATGAGATACAGCATAGTATTAAAGCCCAAACACTAGATCATGAAACTCATATAAGTCATGGTAAGAAATAAGTTTTGAATTAATTGTTGTAGAATTACAGGCCACTATGTTGAATCATAATAGGTTAATGGAATAAATAAAAATTAAGTCATTTAAGTAAACTTATAAATTATAGTATAGTGTTAAGTTGATAATATCAATTGTTAAAAAATATTAGGAGTCAGTGAACTTGGATTGAACCTAGAGTTAACTAAGAAAGTTTTTGTATTGATCAGGGTTTAGAACAAAGAGTATAATATGAATAATTTATTGAACACTATGGAAGACACTTTTAAACGAACTGTATTTGTGCACCTGTGACCTTGATGTGAGATTTGTAAGGCACGCCTGCTTGAAGCTTGCAAGTCTCGTAATGGTCTTGTGATGCATAGTTTGTAAATCGCAATATACATCATGGAGTTTGTACGCCCCCAGCAAGTGATTATCACACTGCTGGAGGGTATGAAAAATGGTATATAAGTTGGAAGGAGTCCAAATAAAATTTGGCTTCAGTCCTGATCAGACTGTTCCCAGAAGAAATGGCCTCCGAGTCGTTTCTTCTCGCCGTCCGGATTCTCTGGAGCGGGTCCTAACCCTTCCCCTCTTTGGTCGGGGCTGGTACCCCGACACTAGACTAAGCTTGTGTGTTCAGTAGCTTAGGTGTTTTAAATGCATTTTTGACTTAAACATTTTTAAGTTACAATTGGTTTATCAGGATGTAACCCCAGCATAAGTCAAGGAGCATTTGTATATGCACAATACAATACTATTCATCTTTATAAAAGAAGAAAATCCTGTCATTTGCAACATGTTTGAACCTAGAGGACATTATGTTAAGTGAAATAAGCGAGGCACAGAAAGCAAATATCATATTACCTCACTTACATGTGCAATTTTTAAAAAATCAAGCTCATAGAAACAGAGAGAAAAATGGTGGTCACCAGAGGCAAGGAAATTGGAGAGGACTGGGGAGATGCTGGTCAGAAGACACAAAATTGCAATTAGACAAGGGGTATACATTCAAGAGATCTATTGTACAACATAGTGACTATAGTTAATAACAATATATTGTATTCTTGAAAAATGCTAAAAGAGTGAATTTTAAGTGTTCTCACTTAAGTATGTGAAGCAATATCTATGTTAAATAGTTTCATTTAGCTATTTGACAATGTATTCATAGATCAAAACATCATGTTTTATGCCATAAATATGTGCCATTTTAATTTAAAAATTAGAAAAAGACAACCACCATGTCTCTCTAAAGATTAGTATAAACTTTATCTACCCATTTGAAGTAATCAATGCTGCATATTCATTGAACCTTTATCATTATGTAGTGTCTCTTTGTATCTTTTTAAATTTTTGACAGCTTAAAGGTTGTTTTTTCTGATGTTAAGATTGTGATGTCTGTCTTCTTTTGTGATCCATTTGCCTGGAAACTTGTTTCCCATCCTTTAACTTTGAGTCTGTATGTATCCCTTGTGGTGAGGTGAGTTTTCTGGATGCAGTTAATAATTGGGTCATGATTTCTTATCCAGGTTGCCATTCTGTGTCTTTTCAGTGATGCATTTGGTCCATTCACATTCAGGCTGATTATGGAAATGTCATTGTTTATCCCTGTCATGAGGTCTTATAAAGTTTCTTCTTTGTTTGCTTGTTTCTTTTGGCTTTGGAGTTGATGTATGCATGTATTTTCAAGTTTCTTGTTGTGCCATATTCTCTGTTGATTCTGTGCTCTGCTGTTCTCTTGGGACATGTGTGGTCATTCTTTTTTTTTTCTTTCTTCTGTGCTTAATGCCTCTTTGTGTCTCCTGTGGAGCTGGTCTGGAAGTTCCATAATCTCTTAGGGATTAAATGTCTGGGAAGAATTTTAATTCTCCATCACTGATGAAGCTGAGTTTGGCTGGATAGGAGATTCTTGGTAGAAATTGCTTTTCTTTGAGGATTTTGAATATAGGGCTCCAGTCCCTTCTTGATTGTAGTGTTTCTGTTGATAGGTCTGCTGCTATTCTGATTGGTTTTCTCCAGTAGGTAGTCTAACTTTTCTCCTTTGCTGCCTTTAGTATTTTTTCTTTTGTGTCTACTTTGTGTAGGTGAATTACTACGTGTCTAGGGGTTGAGCTTCTCATCTGATATCTTGTGGGGGTTCTCTGTATCTCTTGTGCTTGGCTGGCCACATCTCTGTTGAGAGGGGGAAGGTTTTCTTGGATTACCTCCTGTAATACTTGCTCCAAATTGTTCTCTATTTCCCTCTCTTCTTCTGGGATACCAATCAGGCACAGGTTTGGCCTCTTGATATAATCATACATCTCTTGTAGGCTTTGTTCCTTCTTTCTGAGTCTTCTTTCTATGTTTTTTGCACATCAGGTTAATTCCATGTTCTGGTCTTCAAGTTCTGAGATTCTTTCTTCAGCTATATTAATTCTGCTTTCCATGCTTGTCTTCTTATTATTTATTTCCTGGATGCAATTTTTTACTGCCAAAATCTCTGTTACACATTTTTTCAGTGTTGTATCTTATCTTTCTTGAGTCTTATTCACTATTTTCATCCATTCCCTAATCCCTGTAGTATTCTGGAGCCAGTCTTTGGTGACTTCCATTGTTTGGGCTAAAAGGTCTGATTTTTCAGGAGTTTTCTCTTTGTTACACTTGAAATTGCCTGTTGTCTTCCTTTGGTTTTTCCTCATTTGTGGCAGATCTCTTGTTTTTCTCTTTAGTTCTGTTATTCAGTGTCAATGGGAGAGGCTTTCCCTTCTGATGTTTGCTCAGCCCTCTATTCTTCCCTGATCTGGGCTCTGAATTTGTTCTATTTTGAGATAAGACTGTGAGTGGGAAGCTTTGCTGACTCTTGTAGTTTTTGAAAGTTGAATAAGGTAGGAAATGGGCTCTAGGATTCAGAAACTACTTGCAAATTACAGTGTTCACTGATTGAGGTACGTGTTCCTTAAAACCCACTCCCCACCACCACTCTATATGACAATGAAAAGCAAAAATAACTGCAAAAAATAACTGAACACACACACACACACACACACACACACACAAACACACACACACACACCAAAACAATGTGGAATAACAACAAAGTGAAACAAACAAACAACAGTAACAAAGAACCAAGAAAACTGAACACACATACACGCCTAACACAAAATGAATGGAGAAAAAAAAACAAAAGCCTAGAGAAAAAAAAGGCAATTCAGATTGAACCCTGAAATATATATTGACACACATCTTAAAGTATAAAAACTAAAAATAAGCAGAACAAAAGAGCAGAAACAAACCAACAAGAACAACAAAATTGAATGATGAACACTCAATCATTCATGGACACACATAAACAGAAAACAACAAACAAAAGAAGAAACAGAAAAAGAAAATAAAAAAGACTGGGGGAGGCAGATCAAACCCTCACATATACATTCATGCACAAAGGAAAAATATTTTTAAAATAGACGAACTAGCAAAGAAACTGTCACAAAAATTTTTAAAAATTAAAAAATAAAAACACCTGCCCTCTTGTGGCAGGATCTGTAATTGTTACTTTAATTTTGTCTCCTGCAGAGCTTCCACCTCTTTCACTCTCTCTCCAGTGTCCAGAGCAAGGAAGGAAGAGGGGCAGTGGAGTTGGGTGGGGCTGCAGGTCTCCCCTTCAACTCTCATATGGTCAGGGAGATCGCCTCAGGTGGGGAGGTGTGGGAATGCCTCTTCCTTAGGTATGTGCTCGTGTGGGGGTGCCCCAGCCAGGCCTATCCCGGAATGGAGTTCTCCTATTGCGACTGACATCCGAACTCCACCTTGGTTTGTCCCTCTCAGCCATAGCCCAGCTGTGTTCAGAGGATTGCTGGAGAGGAGGGGTTTGGGTCAGCCCCAGACTCGCCACTGATCTTTTTGGAGTTCTTCCTTTTTTTTCTGTCCACACCCTTTGTCCCACAGCTGGATCAGGGTAGGGATAGGGAGTCTGGGATTTAGCACTTGTCAGATCCCTCCAAAATTTGTGCTTTCAGGATATTCCCTCTGGGTAAGGATCAACCCCTGAGTAGTTGATTTGCCAGTCACAGAGATTGGGTCTGTTGCTCCGTGGTGAGCAAGTCAGAGCACTTTCCTGCCCCACCCTCAAGATGTTGGTGGAGTGCCTCTCTTGTCTTCTTCAGTGAGACTCTGCCTCTGGGCTCCCTCTGCAGCCCCTGCTGCCAGCAGCCTGCCAGGTGTTGAAGTGATGAGGCAAAGCCTCGGGCTGGCAGTCTCTCCTGCTGCAGTAGTGATGCAGAGCCTGAGGGGGTAGTCTCTACCTGCAGCATCCTCATAGGAAAACTTTTGTCCATTAAAAAAAAGGGCTTTCAGCTTCTGTGACCTGGGAAGAGCCAGGGACCAAGCAGAGAAGCTGCAACACCAGCTGTTGCACCAGGGCCCTGGCCACTTGCTCATGTGCCCCCACTTAGTCAGTCTCTCCCAGCATTTTCTTCCCAGGAAGGGTTTTGTTGATTTAAAAAAAATGGCGCTCAGTTTCTGCATCCCGGGAATCACTAGGGGAACCCTGGCCGCTAGCTCCCTAACCCTCAGTCAGTCAGCCAATCACACGCCCATTCACTCACCAGAACATAGCTATGCTACATATTTACACTAATAAATCTACAATAACATAAACAGATACATTTACAATAGTGCAGTTTTACATTACTCCATTTTTATTATTGAATACCCTTTAATCACAATTGTTTTTTAGGTGAGATAAAGCCTAAAGTGGTAAAAGAAAATACCTGTATTCACTGCTTATTGCTGCATAGTAAATTATATAAAAACTAACAACTTAAAGCAACAAATTTTTGGGGGGGGGGATGAAGTCCAGCTGAAATTTGTTTGGGTCTTCCATTTCAGTCTATCATGAGGGTGAAATCAAAATATCTGCAAGGGCTGGACTGTCATCTGAAATATTTCCTGAAGAATAATCTGTTTTCAAGCTCATTGTGGGATTGTTATCAGGGTTCAGTTTCCTGAAGGATGTTAATCTGATAGTTTCATTTCCTCACTGGCTGTTCACTGGAAACCATTCTCTGTTTTTTGTTTTGTAGACCTCTTTATAGAGCAGCGTACAACATGGAAGCTAGCTTTATCAGACTGGGCATGCTAGAGAGAGCCAGAGAAAGAGAAAGAACAAGACAAAAGTACTAGTTTTTGTTACCTAATCTTGAAAGTGACTTCCCATCCCTTATACTGGATTCTATGTATTAGATGCAACTTCCTTGATTCAGCATACATTCAAGGGAAAGGCATTACACAGGGACACAGATATCAGGAGTCTGGAATCACTGGGTACCAGTTTAGGAGCTACCTACCACAATGTTCTATGGTAAACAAATAAATTTGTCATTTTAAATTTGTATTTCTAAAGCCTTGACCAATTAAGCCCATATTTAGATAGGGTAGTTAAAAAATTGACTTACATTAAAAATGTGCTCATTTTGTAAAGCTGAAAAATGCAGGAAAACAGAAAAAAACACCTGTGTATCTCTACTACCCAGAAATAATCACTGCTCCTTTCACATATTTACTTCCAGTATTTTTCTTTCTAAATAGGGTGTTTGTTTTTGTTTGTATAAGTCCATATTATTATTGCATATCAAATCACATAGCATGTCTTTTTTACTTACTATTATAGCATAAGCAGCCACACTGTTTTTTATAAATTCTTTGCAATTATCATTTTAATTGCTGATAGTCCAATGAGTAAACATATCATCATTTATTTAAACCAACATCTATTTGCTATATTCATATTGCTTTTAGATTTGCTATTATAAATTAACCTATGATTAAAGTGACAATTTTCAGATAAAAATATACTTCTAAGTGGCAGAGGATTCTAAATATTGAAAATAAATAGGGCCAGAAAAAAGGCAGGAAATAAAAAGAACATTTAGTTGATTAAAAAATCTGTGTAAGGTCAGGCATGGTGGCTCATGCCTGTAATCCTAGCAATTTGAGAGGCAGAGGAGGGAGGATTGCTTGAGTCCAAGAGTTAGAGGCCAGCATGGGCAACATAGCAAGACCTCATTTCTACAAAAAAAAAAAAAAAATTAGCCAGGCATGTGCCTATAGTCCCAGCTGCTTGGGAGGCTGAGACAGCATGATTGCCTGAGCCCAGCAGGTCAAGGCTGAGGTAGCTGTGAGTGTGTTACTGGACTCCAACCTGAGCGACAGAATGAGACTCTGACTCAAAAAAAAAAAAAAAAAAAAAACTAAGCAAGGACATGAAAAACAAATGGGAAAGTAACAGAAAATAGGAAACAAATCATTAGCAGAAGTATAAGACACACCTGAATATGTACATTTGAATAGTGAAAGTAAGGCACATTCTAAGAAGAACATAAAGAAGAGTATCTATTTTTTCCCCCATTCTATGGGCTGTCTCCTCACTCTCTTGATGGTTGATTTTGCTTTGCAGAAGCTTTTCAGTTTAATGAGGTCCCACTTGTCTATCTTATGTCTTATGGCATGGACATTTGTGGTGTTGATCAGGAATTGGTTGCTTATTTCGATGCCCATAAGGGTGTCTCCTACATTTTCTAAGATTCTTATAGTTTGAGGTTTTATGTTTAGGTCTTTGATCCATTTAGAGTCAATTTTTGTGTATGGTGATAGGTAGGGGTCCTGTTTCAATCTTCTGCATTTGCCAACTGTATATCTGACAAAGGCTTAACATCCGGGATCTACAAAGAACTCAAATGTGCTGAAAGGAAAAACAGAAAACAAACAAACAAACAAAAATCCCATTAAAAAGTGGGCAAAAAACATGAATAGACACTTCTCAGAAGAAGATATATGGGCAGCCAACAGACACATGAAATAGTGCTAAGTCTCACTCAACATCAGAGAAATGCAAATCAAAACCACATTGAGATACGACCTAACCCCAGTAAGAATGGCCATCATTAATAAGACAAACAACAACAGATGCTGACGAGAATGCAGAGAAAAGGGAATGTTTCTACACTGCTGGTGGGAATACAAACTAGTTCAACCTCTATGGAAAAAAGTGTGACGATTTCTCAAAGAACTAGAAATTTACCTTCCATATGACCCAGCAATCCCTCTACTGGGAATATATTGAAAGGAACTCAAATCATTCTACAAAAAAGATACCTGTGCACACATGTTTATTGCAGCACTATTCATAATAACAAAAATATGGAAACAACCGTGCTGACCATTGAACCTGGACTGGATAAAAAAATGTGGTACATATACACGATGGAATATTATGCAGTCATAAAGAGGGACAAACCTACAGACTTTGCAGCAACTTAGACAGATTTAGAATTTATAATACTCAGTGATCAATCACAGAAACAAAGAACTGAGTACCACATGTTCTCACACATAAGCAGACCCTGAAAATTTACCATAATACTATCAAAAAGGAATTGACAGTAGCTGGAAACTGCCAGGGGAGAGAAGGGCAAGAACACAACATCAATAAGCATACTTGATCTCAAATTAGGTGAAGTGGGAACCAAAGGGAGGCCCAAACTTAACCTGTACTTTGACCACTTGTGAACTGCACATCTTTAAAATAAAAAAAAAAAATAGAAAAAAGAAGAGTATGTAATGTACACTGAACATGAGAAATAAAGAACTGAGTCCTTGACAGGCCTAGAAGAAAAATAAATGACAGAACACTAAACTAAGAATGGCTAGATTTTGATGGGAAAATCATTTAAATAAATGATGAATTTTAAGATGTAGGCAATTAGTGATTATATTTATGGCTATTTAAGAAACTGACTATTTTAGTTCCATTCTCTACTTTGTTTTTAAATGTAAATCTTCAAGAGATATAATCACACAAAATGATTGCCTTTTGGAAAAAATTATAGGTTATGTTTGCTCTTGCATCTGAAAAGGTTTTTATAAAATAAATAAGAAAACAAAATGAAGCTTTAAAAAAGCATACTGATCTATACTAGGAGTAATATTATGTATTCACCAAAATAATCTAACCTGCATTATTTCACACACATACTCAAGGGGAAAGAAAAGTCAAATATTTTTGGACATAACAGAACAAACATTTAAATGTATCAGGAAAAAGTAGGTTTTTATGCCTCAGTTATCAGGGCTATTGAGTTACAATATATTTGTTGATTTAATTATTTTTATATATGTGCTTCTGTGAATCAAATGTGTGATGGTGGTGTGGCAGATCTAGACTATAAAGAAAAATAAGGATTGATTTTAGTAATGTTGTATCATAGTAAGGTAAGGGGGGGGAGAGAGAAACAGAGAGAGAAAGGGACAGAGAGAGAGACAGAAAGGACTAAACTCTAAATGCTAGAAAGAAAGACCTATTTTAGATTACAAAGATGATCACTTTTTGATAAGAATGATAAAGGGATTATTCTTTTATTTCTTTTTCTTCTCCACTCTCAAATTATTTTGTGAGAATGGATGTATTTCAGATTGGAAATAAACTCTTTGTGAGGATGTGTCTTTGGCTTTCTAAACTTTGGGGAAAAGACTGGAAGGAAAAAATGCCAAATACAGGCAGTTTATGGTTGTCCTTGGCTCTGAAAAGGGCTTAGAACAGAAGGGCAAAAATGATAACTAAGGTTTTTGCCGGATCTATTTTAGTTTGTAAGGATAAGAATGCAGATTGGTATATAAAATAGAAACACATCCTAGATGCATTCTTCTCTGCCCTTCACTGTTGATGCTTCATATTTTGTTCAATTGTTACACGAGGAATGTTTTCCCTAATCACTCTAAGATTTACCTATTGTATACTGTCATAGCATGATATATATGTATATATATTGCATGATATATATGTATATATATAGCATGATATATATGACCTACTTTTAGCACTTATTACATTTCATCATTTGCAGGTATGATTATTTATCACTCCCACTAGCCCGTAAGCTCCAGGAGGGCAGGGGTTGAGCCTTTCTTTCTCTTCCTTTCTCCTTTCCCCCTTTCTTTCTTCCTGCCCCTTCCATTTTCCCTTCTATCCAGTTAGCATAATACTTTCTACATAGCAGAAAGTTAATAATATTTTTTGAGTGAATGAATGCTTGTGAGCTCTATTTGGGTCCATTCTATGTTCAGAAATTTAATATGGACAGTATTCACAAAGAATTACATAAACAGAAAAAGAGCTAGAGCACATACAATAATTATCCAGGTTAAGTGAACACATAGTTGGTTTACACTTAGTATGGTACAACTATAAGTGATTTTTCAGCCTGATAGATTTTGATCACTTGTGGTTTGGTTGACTTTAGGTTCATGTTTCTTTCTGTAATGGAGATACAGTGCACTCACTTCAGTTGAATTTGAAATTTGATTCCCATCTCCCTCAGTCAAACACAATTTACTATTGTATGGTATATAAAAACGTCATTTTGTAGTTCTGTGCGGATATCAATCTATCAAAGTATAGATATGATGTTTCAGAATGTATGGATGGGTGGATCCAGACTGTTTTTTGCATATATCCTAGTTTCATGACTGATGTGGTCTTGCCATAAGTCAAAAAATATATGAGAAAAATATAAGCCCAATGGAAATTTCTAGATTCCTTCTTCTCCTTTGGTGTAATATAATTCATCAAAGGAGAAACTATTTTCCCTCCTGACCAGGAAAAATTCACCTATAAGTTGAACTTCCCAGTTATTTTGCAAATAGATTATTTTTACCCCACAGAAAAAGTACAAACCATCCTCTATCATCCTTTGTGATCATCAGGGATTTTTTTTTTCCCTTTGAAAGAAATCTTTGCTGAGAAAACAAGACTGCCAGGAAGAAGGGAAAAAAAAAAACCTTCTTTGGGAAAAAAAGAGGAGAGGAGAGGTTTTGAACTTCTATGTGAATAACTAAATCAATATAAGGTCAAATAAAACAGAGGCCTTTTTTCCTTCTGCAAACTAATGAATAAAATCCTATGCAATCTTTGTTCCTTTGCCCTCCTTGCTTTCTTTAACTTGAAGTAAAAAAATTAAAAAATATGCATTGTATGTTTAAGGCATTCATTTTATTATTTTACTTTTTTATTGCTATTTTCATAATGAATATATTTATTTCACAGTTAAGTTGGATTTTACCCCCTTTTATTTTGTTCTTTATTCAATTGCATATCCAAAATCAGTCACAGGTATATTGGTTTTCATAAAAACTTAAAATTATTGTGATTCAGATAGTTCATTTTATTTGACCTCTTAAGAACTTATGAACACATGGTCTCATTCATGTATAACAAGGTTTTAGATGCACAGGAGCCAATGTACAAGGGGGGAGTTGATACCAATAATATTGAAAGTATTCCAGGCAATTGAGAAAGATGGAATACACCCCAAATCATTTTATAAAGCTAACATCACACTGATACCCAAAGCAGGAAAAGCTACAACAAAAAAAGTGAACTACAGGCCAATATCCCTTATGAACATAGATGCAAAAATCCTCAACAAGATTCTAGCAAATAGGATTCCAAAACACATCTGAAAAATCATCCACCATAACCAAGTAGGTTTCATCCCCAGAATTCAGGGCTGCTTCAACATTCACAAGACCATAAATGTAATTAAATACATCAACAGATGAAAAACAAGAACCACATGATTATCTCATTAGATGCAGAAAAAGTTTTTGACAGAATCCAGCATCCTTATTGATTAAAAACCCTCAAACACCTAGGTATAGAAGGAACATATCTCAAAATAGCAAGTGCCATCTATGATAAACCCACAGCTAACATATTACTAAATAGCCAGAAACTGGAAACATTTCCCCTGAAAACTGGAACAAGACAAGGCTGCCCACTTTCACCCCTCTTGTTCAACATTGTGTTGGAAGTCCTAGCTAGGACAATTAGACAAGAGAAGGAATCAGGGGTATCCAGATAGGAAAAGAGGAAGTCAAGTTATCCCTCTTTGCTGATATGATCCTATACCTTGGAAATCCAAGAGAATCTGTCAAAAACCTGCTTGCACTGATAAAGGGCTTAGGCAAAGTCTCAGGATATAAAATAAATATGCAAAAGACAGTTGCGTTCCTATACATCAACAACAAGCAGGCAGAGACACAAATTAAAAGCATAATCCCATTCACAATAGCCAAAAAAAAAAAAAAAAACCCTCAGTATCTTCCTAACCAGAGAAGTGAAAGACCTTTGCAATGAGAACTACAAAATACTGCTCAAAGAAATCCAAGAAGACACAAAGGCAGGATATATTACACTTCCAGACTTGAAACTTTACTGTAAGCCTACAGTTATCAAAGCAGCCTGGTATTGATACAAAAACAGACATTCATACCAATGGAACAGGATAGAGATTTCGGAGGCAAAGGCTCAGTTTCTCAACAAGCTCATCTTCGACAAAGCCTCCATCAACAACCACTGGGGAGAGGAGAACCTATTCAGTAAATGGTGCTGAGAAAACTGGCTAATCACATGCAGAAGACTGAAACAGAACCCCTACCTATCACCATATATAAAAATTAACTCTAAATGGATTAAAGACCTAAACATAAAACCTCAAAGTATAAGAATCTTAGAAAACGCAGGAGACACCCTATGGAAATTGGAACTGGCAACCAATTCTTATTCAGAACCCTAAATGCCTATACCTTAAGAAATAAGATAGACAAGTGGGACCTCATCAAACTAATGAGCTTCTGCAAAGCAAAATAAACCATCAAGAAAGCAGGGAAACAGCCCACAGAATGGGAAAAATATTTTCCAACTGTATATCTGAGAAAGGCCTAACATCTAGGATCTACAAGGAACTCAAATGTGCCAAAAGGAAAAAACAAACAGCCCCATTAAAAACTGGGCACAAGACATGAATAGACACTTCTCAAAAGAAGATATATGGGCAGCCAACAGACACATGAAAAAGTACTCAGCCTTACTCATCATCAGAGAAATGCAAATCAAAACCACATTGAGATATCACTTAACCCCTGTAAGAATGGCCATCATTGATAAAACAAACAAAAACAGATGCTGGTGAGGATACGGAGAAAAAGGATTGCTTCTACACTGCTGGTGGGAATGCAAACTAGTGCAACCTCTTTGGAAGACAGTGTGGTGATTTCTGAAAGAACTAGAAATTGACTTTCCTTGCAGACTAGTTCAGCCTCTGTGGAAATCAGTGTGGCAATTCCTAAAATCTCCCTACTGGGAATACACCAGGAAGAGCTCAGGTCACTCTATAAAAAAGATACTTGCACACGTATGTTTATCGCAGCATTGTTCACAATAGCAAGAACATGGAACCAACCCTGCTGCCCATCAAAGATGACTGGATTTAAAAAATGTGGTACATATACACAACGGAATACTATGCAGTCATAAAGAAGAACAAAATCATGAACTTCGCAGCAACCTGGATGCAATTAGAGTTTATAATACTGAGTGATCTCTCACAGAAATAACGAACTGAGTATCACATGTTCTTACTCATAAGTGGACCTCGAACAACTATTGTATTACTATAAGAAAAGGATTGAAAGTGGCAGGAAACTGCGGGGAGGGGGATGGGGGGTGGGGAGGTGAGGTTGACAGGAGTCGATATCTGCCTGGGGAAAGGGGGTCATACTGCATCGATAAGGGTACCTGCACGATATTTGTATACCTAGCCCTGAATTGTACCCCACAATTTTAAATAAAAATTAAAAGAAGGGGGAAAAATTGACCTTCTGTATGACCCAGCAATTCCCCTATTGGGAATATACCTGGAGGAACTCAAGTCGTTCTACAAAAAGATACCTGTACACGTATGTTTGTTGCAGCTCTATTCACAATAGCAAAAACATGGAACCAACCAAGTTGCCCATCGAAGCTGGACTGGATAAAAAAATGTGGTACATATATACAATGGGATATTATGCAGCCATAAAGAAGGACACACATATGGACTTTCGCAGCAACTTGAATGAATTTAGAGTCAATCACACTCAGTGATTTTTCACAGAAACAAAGAACAGAAGACCATATGTTTTCACTGTTAAGCAGACCTTGAACAATTAATTACAATGCTATAAGAAAGGGTTTGGAAGTAGTGGGAAACTGTCGGGGGTGGGGTGGTGGAATTGGTTGTTGAAGGAAACTGCTAGAGGAGGGAGGGGCATACCTCATCAACAAAGGTACCTGCATAATGAACGTTTATATACCTAACCCTGAATTATACCCTACATCTTTATCATAAATAAATAAATAATGAAATGTAAGTAGCTAATTCTTTCAAGTATTAATCAGTTTTAAAGGCAGCTTTACTGAGTGTCTGCCATCAGTGGTAGTACCTTTTTAATCTATACTATGCTGCAGAAATTTTGTGCCCTTATTTTATACATTTAAAAAATGAGGCTTTGATAGGTTAAGAATCATGTCAATGATCACTGTGCTAGTTGTGTAGCTAGAATATAAAACCAGGTTTGCTTGTTTTAAGTCTTGCTATACTTGAATGTCTTCATAAAAGGTTTAGTGTACTGTTGTTTTGAATGCAGAAAAAATGAACTAACTCAGGTTATAAGTAATGTTGGAGTCCATTGGAAGAAAATTTTTAAAAGGAATTGAGAGGTAGCAAGAAGAAAAAAGAGAAGAAAATTATATGTGGACAATTATCAATTATTGTTTCAGGGCCACCTAAGATACCTGAAAAAAGAGAAGAAAAGTGTATGTGGATAATTATCAATTATTGTTTCAGGGACACCTAAGGTAGCTGGTAAACTAATTCCCTAATATACCTTCAAATCCTAGAATTCTTTAATATATTGTTGTTTCATTGAACACTAGCATAACAGATGAACTAAATTTTTAATAGAGGATTTCCCTCATTGCCTATATTATAACATGCATCCCTTTTGCATTTCAGAGACATTCGGAGATTGAATAGTAGTGTAAAGAACTGAGAAATCTTACCGAAAAGCCATAAACATTTTTCACCTAAGGCATTCGATGACTCATCAGTAACCCACTAATGGAGAAAGGGAACTTCTCACAACTGGGCAAACCTCTAGTGGAATGAACACTTCCTTCCAATGGTGATAGGGTTGCACCGATTATCTGAATAGCTGATGGAGATAAAAGCTCTACTCGAACAAAATCAAAACAATTCCTTCTCTAGTTCTTCATGTTAAAATAAAGAGGCTGACGAACACAGTGGCAGTCAGCCTCTTTTGGAAAGCAAGCAACACATTTTTGAAATCAATAAATGGCCCTGCAGCCAGCACAAAATCCTCCCATGACCAAGTTCAGGTGGAACTATTCTTAATCCACATTCAGGAGACCAGGTGTCAGGGTTCTCACGCAAAGGTGGAGCACTTCCCACTGAGCAGGCTCTTTGAGCCTCACCACAGGGTGATGGAATAGTATTGTTTGGTCACTAATAAGGAGACTGTAACTGGTCCAAAGTTGAAATGGCAAAGATATGAACTTAAAAAAAAAAATTAGAAAAACAAACTTTCATTGTCAACGAAGTAAAGAATAGCAAGAGGAGAAAAATGTCTTTCTCGCTGCTTTACTCAACAAATCAGCTTTACTTTCTGAGATGCTCACAATGCCTAGATAAGTGGTTTTCAAATTGTACTTTATATTAGAATTATCTAGTGATACCTGTTCACATTACAGTTCATATTAGAATCATCTGGAGATATATTAGAAACTGATGAAAGGGTGGTAAGCCTAGTGAATCTGCATTTTAAATGAAATCTCTTGGTAATAAGTAATTCTGAGCTAGGCACGCTGAATACTCTGAAAACAAAGAAGAAAAAAGTTCATTTTGCCTGTATGTTTTTGTGTGTGTTTTGTTTTGTTTTGAGATGCCAAATTCTTTAAACCAATACAGCAAAAATATAAAAGGGAGTTATTGACTCAATAAGCTTATTTCATTTCCACAAGTTATTTTTCTGACAGTGCAACTGTTGGTAGTTTACTCTTTAGAAAGTGTAGACTTGACTATCTGCAGCTTTAAAAAAAAGAATTAGAAAGTCACATTGAACAGTATGATTATCACTGAACTCGTGACATCAAGATCATTGCAAAAGCTCGAGTCTGTCTTTGGTTTGTTAAATAATGCTATATTATAAAGAGCTTTTATTCAACCTGTGCTTAGTTTATAATCAATTTTTATGAGTGCTCATCATGATGAGTTTTCAAATTAACAATGGAGTACTGAAAGCCTTAGATATTTTTAGTAAAACTTAGCTAGGAGGATAAAATTTTATACATTCTCTGGAAAGAAAATCATACTGATAAAAGAGAAATAAATTCAACTTCCAGGGGACAGAATTTTTCCTAGGTCTCTCTTAGGTGACTTGTATTTTTTCACCAACACTAAGAGATAAACTAAGAAATAAACAAAGTTAAAAAAAAAAAGTAGGCCAGCCTAGGCAACAGAGAGAGATCTCGCTTTACAAAAACATTTTTAAAAAATTAGCTGTGCATGATGACACACACCTGTAGTCCCAGCTACTCAGGAGGCTGAGATGGAAATATCACCTGAGGTTGAGGAGGAGGTTAAGGCTGCATTGAGCCATGATCATGCCACTGCACTCCAGCCTGGACTATAGAATGAGAATCCAACTCAAACAAACAAAAAAAAAGTGGAGGGTAAAAATGCCACTGTTCAAGGCATGATTTCTCTGAAATGACACAATTTTTCTCTATGGAGAAGCTGCATCTGGGTAGAGAATGTGGGAATAGATGATAAAGTTGGCTCATATGGCATAAATAGTACATTGCAATAATTATTCTAGGGAAGTGTGATGTTTGAGAGCTACATATCTCTCAGTGAGTCCACCTCAGTCAATTTCCCTTTCATGTTGGAACAGATTGCTGTGTCTTCTTCTGCTGAGCACCAGTCAAAATAGTTGGATTGCATTTAGGAGCCATACTGCATGTAAAATACATATTGTGAAAAAAAAACCACTGATAAGTGTAAGATATTTGCATTATAAGGTATATTGAAACTTAGACTAACTGAGAGGACAGCATAGTCATATGTACCATCTCACAGTGGCTCCAAGAAATAAGCTCATTGAGTAAAATGGAAAGCAGAATTATTCATTCAATTAAAGTTTCTGTTCTCTAAGTCCAACTCTGCAACAAGAAACTACATAATTGCATTTTCATAAACCAAGTGTGAAAAGATGCAACTGCAATACAGTAAGTCCCCTACATATGAACGAGTTCTGTTCTGAGAGTGCATTTGTAAGTCTAATTTGTTTAAAATTCAACAAAGTTCGCCTAGGTGATCAACTAACACAACTGGCTATATAGTACTAGCTACGTCACTGCTGCTTATACACTTGTTTTCAAACATCCTGGGCTTAAAATAAAGATATTATACTCTATATGATACTGTACAGTAAAGTGGAAAAAAACCACTTGTAGATGATTTATGCACATGATAATGTATGCCAGACATGTAAACTAACTTATATGATTGGACATGCAAAAGCACATTTGCATCTTTGAATGTTCACATCTTGAAGGTTCATATGTAGGGGATTTACTGAATAGATAAAATGTTATAAATTGAGGCGCTCTTATAGCAATGAAATATTATCTAGTTGAACTTTTGCCTGAAATACATATATATATTGTGCAGTAGATGTGAGGACAGTTTAACAAGGAGCAGACACAGTAAATGTATGAATAATTGAAATCTGAAAGGTCTGCACTAGGAGGTCTCTAGTAGTTTCCTTCACGATAGTGCCAATCTGCACATTCCTGAGGTAAATCAAATATTTGAATTAATGATTGGGATAAGGACATTCAGGATACAATTAAATGAGTTAACATATGATGCCATCAACACACAAAAAAAATTCAATAGGCTAGAAAAATGAGATGAATTTAACAAGAAGTAACAAAAACAAAGTATGATACTTTGTGCTAAAAACTCAGTTGAGAAGGATGACTTTCAGAATGATGGAATGAGGACCTCTGGAAATCTACTGCTGTGTAAAAGTCATAAAAACATTGATAGCATTATAAAAGTCAACATTTGCAGAACTTGGAAAATTAACCAAAGTCTTACAATAATCTGAAGAAAGTCCATACAAAAAAAACTGCTTAACCTCAGTTAAAGCATTATTAACTTGTCCTATTCACATGTACCTCCCTCTCCCAGCTCCACATAGTTGTGAAAAACAGTAGTCATTTAGCCACTGTTGGGGAGATGATAGATAGGGCTTAAAGCTCCTGAAATGTTCCACTCCTAGAGTCTTGTCATACTTTAACCTGTCTGGAAGCTCCTTGTAGAAGCCCCATATGGGTATTCTTGTTATTTGATCTGGCTCAGAGCTTACACCCTGAGAAAATCCCTATCTTTAGGGTGTTTTCTGAAAACAAACAGCTGCAATTGTTTAACATTTCAGCTGCCTAAAGCCATGATATTAGTTGGGACAAACAAGAGCCAGCTAAATATCCAAAAGGAAGTTCTGGAAACAGTATACCCATGAGGGCTTTGCAAAAGTTTGACAAATTTCTGGGAATTTAGAAAGCTATTCAAATAGGCAGGAATGTGTATATGCCCAGGAAAGACCTAAAAATACCTGATCACCCATGGCATATCTTGAGGCCCTGGGTAAGCAGAAAGTGAAAATTTAAGCAACTTTGGAAGCTGCTTACTGGAGTGTTGAAGGCATAACATAACACAACCACAGAGCCCCTCAGCAAAATGTGTACAATAAATTGATTCAAAATATATGAGAAAATTTCTGACCAACCATTAGGTAATCACTTACCTGACTGAGAAGAGGTTTCAGTAGCTTCAGACTACAGGGAATACAGACTTTGGACTATTAATCCAAAAATATCACTAAAGAAATAAATAGCACAAACACACGCACAAGCAAAAATCAGCAAGAGCAATAACCAGGTATAGGCAGAGGATTTGATTTACAAAGTTACTGCATCATATATGTAAAATGTCCAGTTCTGGCCCCCAGATTATGAGACACACAAGAAACAGGAAAGTATAGTTTATATATAGGTTAAAAAACAGTCAACAGAAACCATCAAGGGTATCAAGATGATGTACTTACTAGACAATTTCTTTAAATCAGATACTATATGTTCAAAGATTTGAAAAAAATAATGTCTAAATAATTAAAAGAAAGTTAAAGAAAAGTTTCTTACCAAATAGAGGCTATCAAATATAGAGATAAAAAGTATGAAAATAAATTAAATAGAAATTCTAGAGTTGAAGAGGAGTGACATCATCAAGATAGCAGAATAGAAGGCCCCAGTTCTTGTTTCCCCACAGAAGCATCAATTTCAGCATGATATATGGACCAAAATAATGTCATGAAAAGTCCAGAATCCAGTTAAGAAATTGTAATGCTCAAGACAAACACAGTACAGAGAAAACCTGCACTGAGGGTGGCAGGGAGAAAGAGCAATTTCACCTTACCTGTATCAGTCTTGTCCCATCTCCAAGTTATGACTTCTCCCTTGGGGTTAAAGAAAGAGTGTGAAGTGTACGTCTGGCATCTCAACTTTTGGTACATTGCCCATGGAACTGGTTTCTATCTTGTCTCACCCAGAGCACTGATGAAACTGGCATGGTTAGGATACCTAGGGCAGCTAAAAAAGAACAGGGGTTGGTGAGTGGACTGCTATCACCAGCAGAGGTCAGTGCAACTAGGACAAGACAAACAATTTGAGGCTTTTCCCCAGGGTGGAAGAGAAGACTGGAGCATGTCTTCTCCAATATTCCAGTTCAATAGTCAAATACCAGAGGAAGCAAGTGATACAGACTCCTGAAAAAAAAAAAAGAGAGAAACCAGTAAATCTTTCTAATTAGGAATCTACCTGTACACGTCCAGAAAAGACACATCAATAGAAAACAGTTTGAGAGACTCCAAGAATGTGTAGTCAAGCTGATTGGTGAAGCTATTTCCCTGGGGGAATTAGTCTGTAAAGACTCAAGGCAGTGGCTGTTTCTTCAAATGCTCAGACAGAAATGCAAAGCTACAAGAAACAAGAAGAATTAAAATAAATAGCCAGTAACTGACCTCAAAAAACATAGATCTGTAAATTACCAGAAAAATATTCAAAATTGTCATCTTGAAGAAGCTCAAAGAATTATTAAAGAATACAGTATACAACTAAATTAGAGAAAGTAATGCATAAACAAAATGAGACTATCAGCACTGATAGAAACTATAAAAAGAAAACAAACAGAAATTCTATAGGTGAAGAATACAATAACTGGATTTAAAAATTTACTAGAAGAATTAAGCAATACATTTGATAAAGGAGAATAAAGAATTAGTGAACTTGAAGACAAGTCATTTGAAATTACCCAGTCAGAGAAAGAAAAATCAAAAAGCATAAAAAAGAGTAAATAAATCCTAATGGACTTATGGGACACGGTAAAGTGAACAAATACATGCATTACGGAAGTCCCAAGAGATGAGAGTAAGGAAAGCAAAGCTTACAAGAAGAGATAATTACTGGAAACTGGGAAGAAGTGCACATCCAGATTTAAGAAACCCAAATAAATGTCCAAACAGGCTGAACCCAAAGTCTACACAAAGGCACATTATTGTCAAACTGTTGAAAGTCAATTACAAGGAAAGAATTTTGCAAGCAGCAAGAGAAAAGTGAGTTGTCATTACAAGGGAGCTTCCATTAGAAAGTCAGCAGAACCTTGCATGTAGAAGGGAGTCAGATGACATAGTAAAAGTGCTGAAAGAATAAAACTTCCAAACAAGAAAAAATACCCAACAAAATTGTTCTCCAAAACTGAAGAAAAATAAAAACTTCCTAAGATAAACAGAAGCTGAGGAAGTTTATTACTAGAGCAGTTACACAAGAAATGTTAGAGTTCTCCAAGTTGAAACAAAAGAATGCTAAACAGCACCTCAAAAGCATGTGAAAGCATACAAATCAATGATAAAGATAAATATGTAAACAAGTACAAAACACTACAATGCTCTAATGGTAGTATTTAAATCATTTTTCTTCTGGTATAAAAAGACAAAAAGCAAACTGTTAAAGATAGCTGTAAAAGTATGTTAATGTACAATATAAAGATATACTAATTGTGACAACAATAATATACTGTGTGTGAAATGTAAAAGTGTAGAATATTTGTGTGTGACTAAAGTTAACTTGTTAAAAGCTTAAAATAAACTTATCTCTACTATTGACTTTCAAAAAAAATATGTTATCATTTTATGTTGTAAGGTGTTTCATGTAAGTTTTATGGCAACCAAAAAGAAAATACCCATTAGAAGATACACTCTCAAAAAAGAAAAGGGATCAAAGCATACCAGTACAAAAAAATTTAACAGAACATAAAAGAAGACAGCAAGAGAAAAAAAGAAGGACAAAAAGCTGCAAGACAGAAAACAATGAACACAATGGCAGTAGTAAATTATTTTCTATCAATAATTATTTTATATGTAAGTGAATTAAATTCTACAACTAAAAGATATATAATGACTGAATGGATTTAAAAAGGATTCAACTACTTGCTGTGTATAACAGATTCACTTTAGATTTAAGGGCACACTTAAGCTGAAAGAAAAGGAATAGAAAAAGATATTTCAAGCAAATGGCAACCAAAAGAGAATAGGGATACTATACTTATTTCGGGCAAAATAGACTTTAAGTACAAAACTGTCATAAGAGAAAGGAAAATACATTATACAAAGATAAAATAGTGAATCAAGAAAATATAACAATTACAGATAAATATGCACCCAACATCACAGCACCTCAATATATAAAGCAAACATTGACAGAAATGACAAGAGAAATAGCAATGCAAAAATACTATGAAACTTCAATATGCTACTTACAATAATAAATATGATAAAACATCCAGACAAAATGTCAATAGAAAAACAGCAGGCTTAAACAACACTGTAGACTAACTGATCCTAATAAACATATGCAGAGTATTTCACCCAAGAATGCACATTCTTCTCAACCACACACATATCATACTTTAAAAAGATTATGTGGTCACAAAGCAAGTCCTACAAATTTAGCAAGATTGAAATCATACCAAGTATAATTTGATACCACAGTGAAACAGAACTAGAAATAAATAACAGAAGGAAAACTGGACAATTTACAAATATGAAAAAATTTTAAAAATACAAGCCTGATTAACCAATGTCTCGAAGAAGAATTCAAAAGAGAAATAGAAAATATCTTGAAACAAGAGCAAATGAAGCACAACATATCAAAATTTATGAGATGAGCAAAAGCAGAACTCACAGGAAAAGTCATAGGGGTAAACTCCTACATTAAAAAAAAAACTCAAATGAACATTAACTTTAAACATCAAGAAACTAGGGGAAAAAAGAAAAGAAAAAGAAAACTAGTCCAAAGTGAGCAGCAAGAAAATATAATGAAGATTAGAGCAGAAACAAATAAAATAGAGAATAGAAAAATTATAGATAAAATGAGAGAAAGAATACTTTTTTAAGAATAAGTTATTGAAAATATGAACACAACTGAAAGAATATAGTTAGACTAATTAAGTTAAAAAAGATAATTCAAATAAAGTCAGAAATGAAAGGGGGAACATTATAACATATCATAGAAAAAAAGGATTAAAGACACTACTATAAAAAATTATATGCTAACATTGAAAAAGGTAGAAGACATGAATAAATTCTTAGAAACATACAATCCACAAAAAACTTAACTATAAAGAAATTAAAAATCTGAACAGAAAAATAATGAAAAAATAGATTGCACCAGTAATCAAAAACTTCATAATAAAGGAAAACCTAGAACTAGATGGCCTCACTGGAGAATGTGGCCACACACTTAAAAAACAAATATCAACCCTTCTCAAATTCTTCCAAAAATGAAGAAAAGAAAACACTTCTAACCGCATTTTATGAGGCCAGCATTACACTGATACCAAAGCCAGACATTGACACTGCAAAGAAACTACAGACCAATTATCCCTGGTGAGTATAGATGCAAAAATTCCCCTGCAAATACTAGCAAACAAAATCCAACAGCACATTAAAATAAGTATACATCATAAATTACTGGTATTTTTTTCCCCTTGGAATACTAGGATGGCTCAACATAATGAAAGTCAATCAATGTTAGACACCACATTAACAAAACAAAGTACCAAAATCACATGGTCATCTCAATAGATGCAGACATTTAGTATGCCAATACCTTTCATGATAAAAAATACACCTAAAAAAACTAAGAAAAAAAGAAAATTAACTTAATAAAGGCCATATATGAAAAGATCACCACTAAAATACTCAATGACAAAAAAACTCAGTTTTTTCTCTAAGGGCAGAAAAAGACAAGGAGGCCTATGCATCCTGCCTCTATTCAATATTGTACTGAAAGTCCTAGCCAGAATAATTAGACAAGAGAAAGAAATAAAAGCCTTACAAATAAGAAAGAAATAAAATTTTCTCTATTTGCAGAAGATATAATCTTACATGTAGAAAACCTTAATGATTCAACAAAAAACTCTTACAAATAAAAACAAGTTCAGCAAAGTTGCAAGATACAATATCAATATAAAAAAATAAAGAGCATTTTTGTACACTAAAAATGAATGACCTCAGAAGAAAATTAAGAAAGTATAGAAGAGTGGACATCAAAAAATCCAGAATTTCTTTATAAAAATATGTGTATTTATTCTTACATACTTAAACTTCAGTCAGTTCCAGTTTCCATAAGGGTGTCTCTTGCGCTTTCTAAGATTCTTATAGTTTGAAGTAGACACTTCTCAAAAGAAGATATATGGGCAGCCAACAGACACATGAAAAAGTGCTCAGCCTCACTCATCATCAGAGAAATGCAAATCAAAGTCATATTGAGATACCACCTAACCCCAGTAAGAATGGCCATCATTAGTAAAACAAACAACAACAGAAGCTGGTGAGGATGCAGAGAAAAAGGAACGCTTCTACACTGCTGGTGGGAAAGCAAACCAGTGCAACCTCTTTGGAAGACAGTGTGGTGATTTCTGAAAGAACTCGAAATTGACCTTCTGTATGACCCAGCAATTCCCCTACTGGGAATATACCTGGAGGAACTCAAATCATTCTACAAAAAGATACCTGCACATGTAAGTTTGTAGCAGCTCTATTCATAATAGCAGAAACATGGAACCAACCATGCTGCCCATCGAAGCTGAACTGGATTAAAAAAAAAAATTGGTACATATACACAATGGAATATTATGCAGCCCTAAAGAAGGACAAACATGGACTTTGCAGCAACTTGGATGGATTTAGAGTCTATCATACTCAGTGATCTATCACAGAAACAAAGAACAGAGTACCATATGTTCTCACTCATAAGCAGACCTTGAACAATTATCATAATACTGCAAGAAAGGGATTGGCAGTAGTGGGAAACTGCCAGGGGAGGGGGGTGGGTTTGGCGGTTGAGGGAAACTGCTAGGGGAGGGAAGGGCACACCTCATCAACAAGGGTACCTATATAATGAACATTTGTATACCTAACCCGGAATTGTATCCCACATCTTTAAAGAAAAAAGAAAAAAGAAAAAAAGAAAAATAATATACATATTACATTTGCATATATCTTTAAAATCTGGAATATTTAAAAAGGCAGAGAATGGGGTTGAGCTGGGTCATCTATCTTCTCCTGCCCTTGGACATTGATGATCCTGATTCTTAGGTCTTTAGATTCAGACTAGGACATAAAACATCAGCTCCTTTGGTTCTCAGGTCTTTGTAATCAGTCAGAGTTGTTATCATTGGTTTTCCTGGTTCTACAGTTTGCAGACATCAGATTGTGAGACTTCTCAACCTCCAAAATCATGTGAGTCAATTCCCCTTATAAATCTTGTTTATATATGCAGACATAGATGTAGATATAGATATAGAAATCTCTTATCAGTTCTGTTTCTCTGGAGAATCCTAATATACAGTTAGACTAAAAACAAAATAAAATAAATAAAAAATAATCATTGTATTATCTGTCTCTATCTTTGTGTGTGTCTTTCTCTCTTTCATACATACACATGCATGCACGTGCATACACACACAACTTGTCTTATGTTCTTTGATCTGGAGAAGTAGTTTTTATTTCTATTTGTAAGCATGGAAATCATTGCTTTGGAGAGCATCACTCAAACATCTCCTTATTTTTTTGAATTACAAGAAGCATTTGGGGCTAAAGTACCCAGAAGAGGGGCATCATATTGTCAAATAATTCATGTGCTATGACATCAAATACTTGAAGGCTTTATTCAGCACCAGCATACTGTTGTGCCAAGCAGTACACCATGATAAGCACATGGACACAATATCTTCCTTCTGGAAGATAAATTTATATTCCTTACAATGCCTTCATCATCTTGAGTTTTTGTTGATAGAGAAAATGCATACACAGAAATAAAATTGAGACCCATATATATCACTAAAGCTTACTGAAGAAATATTGTAACCAAACCTCTGAAATAGTTGCTAGTCTGCTGAAGAGTTCATGCTCTACAGACATTATGTGAAAATTGCACTCTCTCACTTATATGTAAGTGAAAGGGAAATAGCCACTAAACTAAGAACCCCTATGGGTTGTGATATTAGCAGAAGTACTGATAAAATGAAATACTTCATAAATTTTTGTTTGACTTTAAAATCTTAAAGTACAATAAAATACATTTGTTTTACATTTTGGAAAAGTCTAGATAAACAAGGTGAAATTTTTTCACCAAAGTTAAATGTGCAAGTAGCAAAACTCATTTCTACTTTTATTTTATTTATTTTGAGTTGTGGGATACATGTGTAGATTTACTGCATAAGCAAATTGTGCATAGGTCAGGTTTGGCCTTTAGTGGGCCCTCTTTCTCCCAATAGTGGTCCTGGTACCCAGAGTGTTGTTGCATGCCCCTTCTCTCTCCTACCTCTCTCTCTTCTTTATCAGTCTGTTGTTCCTACCTTTGTGCTCATGTGACCAGTGATCAGGGAAAGCTTATGAGTGAAAATATGTAATATTCAGTTTTATGTTTCTGTGATAGTTCACTTAGTATGATGGTATTCAGCTGCATCCATGTTGCTGCAATGGGCATTATTTTGTTCTTCTGTATGGAAGTAGCAGAAATCAAACTCCATAATTTTTCATCTTGATAAAAACTATAATAAAAGCATTAAATGTTAAAGCTGGAAAGGGCACCAGAGGTCATCTTAATCAACTAGTACTCAATTGGTAGTTTCAGAATGGACTTTTAAATATCACCCAGGTGTTTTGTTAAAAGTAGTCTTGAAACTTGAAAGCTCCATATTATGACACAGATTCATTTGGTTTATAATAGAACCCAGGAATCTGTATTTTAAAATAAGATTCTAAGATGTTGCTGACATACAATTTTGATAACTGCTGATTTGTACTAAGATACAATAGCTTGTGGCAGACAATCTCTCCTGCAAAAAACAAGCAGGAAATTCATATTTATACCTGTAATTTAAACTAAAATATATCTGTACAGAGATAGATGGATGATGATAGATAGATCAGTAGGTAGGTAGATAGATAGATAGATAGATAGATAGATAGATAGATAGGTAGATATCTGCATCAGAAAGCCTTTAAGACAACTAGACTTGAAAATATATTATTCTAGAGAAGAAGGAACCATATAGAGGAGATAATATTTTGAAGCCACATTTTTTTTTCTTAAAGCATTTGCTAATATTAGGCACTAGGCAAAAAAAGGCTGAGATTTTGGTTCTGCACTCCTCTATCCCCCACCCATGTAGAGAACTTCTACTTACTATGAGGCAACAAACAAACAAACAAATAAAATGAAACAGCAGAGTTTTGTTAGTCATCGAGCTATAGAATGAAGTAATAATGGAGAATGAAGGATCCAGGATCCCACTGAGAATGGTATGGAGCTGATTCACCTCTAATAACATTTGCTAAATTTTGAAGTTATGTAGGGCAAGAGTTTATTTAGATAAACACAAAGCCTCTGGAAAACCAGTCCAAAGATTTTAGCAATCTTATGGTGCTGTGAAGACAAATGCTTTCTGGGTCGACCATTTGTCCTCTCTCTCTCTCTCTCTCTCTCTCTCTCTCTCTCTCTCTCTCTCTCTCTCTTAGAACTACCACTCTCTCTCTCTCTGTTGGAACTACCAGAGGGCTATGCAGGAAGACAAGTGACTCAGAAGGCAACTCAATCTTTGATTTAATTAATGTTATTAACCTCCTATTTTATGTTTTGCAAAAAGAAAAACTTCTTTCAGAAGGAAACTCCTATTCAGATCATCTACTAACGTTTATGCACAAAATTTGACACTCAACAAAAACATACATGCCCAGGAACAGGAACAGATCACCAAAATCCAATATAAAAGAGAATGATAGAAAAAGACCTAAAGGTGTGGTGCCCCCCCCATCAACAAGGGTACCTGCATAATTTACATTTGTATACCTAACTCTGAATTGTACCCCACATCCTTAAAATTAAAAAAGAAAAAGACCCAAAAATGATTGGTTATAGTAGAAAAGGATTACAAAGTAATCATGATTAATATATTCAATAAAAGAAAAGAAAAAAATGGAGAAAATAGATGAAACTATGCAGAATGTCCCCAGAGAATTTGGATCTATTAAAAATGAAAATCAAATGAAAATTCTAAAGTCAAAAATGTAGTATATAAAATTTAAAATACAATAGTTGGCTTTATCAAAAGATTAAAGAAGAAAAGGAATTGGCAAGGTTGAAGACAGATAATAGGAAACCACAGAGAAGAAAATAGATGGAAAATTCTGGAAAGAGACTCAGAGACATGTGAGTTGGGATGGTTAGAAATAAGTGAGAAAATAACAGCTCACACAGTAAATCAGGAATTCTCATTGTGCTTTGACTTCGACGGTAGTAAGAACTATTACACATTCCAGTCATCTTCAAAATAAGCATAGGTAAGTCCATGTGGTATATAGATAATACATTGATACACAGGAAGTGAATATTAAGGCTCTACTTATTTTTAAAGTCATTATTTTTAAGTTTATATTTTTATGTTTTTTATAATACACATAAAATTATACATAGTAGTACGTTAATGCACATAAAGGAGAAAGCAACATACACTGGAGTTATGAACACATTAAAAAACACCTTTTAATGAAAGAGACATAAGATTAAAATGTTGGAAATCACTGACCTGTTCTATATGGGAGTGGTTCTTTTTATGTTAAATATTAGTGTAGTAACTTTTCCTGATAAATGATTATTTTGCTCTATAATATGGTCTGAAATTATACTTTTTTTCTCTTTTAATTTTTTATTTAAAATTGTGGGGAACAATTCAGGTCTAGGCATACAAATATTCACCATGCAGTTACCCTTACTGATGAAGTGTGTCCCTCTTCCCCAGGCAGACATCGACTAATGTCAATCCCACTTCCACACCCCCACCCCCTTCTCCACAGTTTCCTGCCACTTTCAATCCTTTTTTTATGGTAATACAGTATTTGTTCAAGGTCCACTTATGAGTGAGAACATGTGATACTCATCTCTTTGTTTCTGAGAGAGATGGCTCAGTATTAAAAACTCAATTCCATCCAGGTTCCTGCGGAGTTCATGATTTTGTTCTTCTTTATGGCTGTGTAATATTCCCTTGTGTATATGTACCACATTG